>JAJOZX010000892.1:382500-465000 GCA_023014485.1 Bathynomus jamesi | reverse complement strand
GCAGCGTGGGCCGCTTCGCCGGGGACTCCTCACCGACCCGGTCGTGGAGAGAGGCGATGATCTTCCTCTTCTGATCGACGGCGATCCCCGGATCGAACAGCGCCAGCGCCACCAGCTCCTCCGACAGGTACCAGAGGTGGTTCTGGAACTTGGTCAGCGCCGCCTTGGCCACCGCAGGGTTGATGTCAGAGTAGGCCAGCAGGTCCTTGAGGAGGGCGAAGTCATTTCGGGGGGCAGTTGCGGCGATCGGAGCCTCCGTCCACGCCTTGGCGTAGACCCGACAGGCGAAGATGCAGATGCTCCGGAGGCCACTCTCCTCCCTCGCCGTGAGTTTGAACTGCTGTCGGAACATCCAGACCTTCAAGGCGTAGATTGCCTTCGCCATCCAGCGGGCGTGGTGAATCGGCCTGGGAGCTCGGAAACGCACTCCTCGTGGGGGGACGTGACCGACGAAGAGGAGGGTGAGCTCGAGCAGCTCACGGTAATCGTCGCGCAGGTCCTTGCGCTCGACTATCGCCTTCTCAAACCACTCCGTGTCGACAATGGTGAGCAGAGGAGCGACATCGGGGTGCGCAGCGCCGGACTCGTACTGGCTTCTGTCCAGGAAATCCCAGCGCTCCTGAAAACGCTTGAAGAGGGTCACGTCAGGACCGGACGTGGGGCCCATCACAGCCGTGAACGCCGCACCGAGGAGGAGCTCCAGCACATGATGGCGGCACGCGAAGTAGAGCAAGTCTTTCGCGAGGTGTTGCTCGATGAGGACGCACGCTCCGTTGTTCCGGCCGGTGTTCGAGGCGGTGGTATCGAATGACAAGCCACTCACTTGCTCAGTGAGCTCCCACTCCTCCAACGCGTTGAGGACGGCCTTGGCCATCTCAGAGCCCGTTCCACTCGGCAGCTTCGGGACGCCCGGAGCTGCACCGCGCCGTTACCGGAGACCAAGATGGGAAGCCGATCGACTTGCTCCTTGCTCGTCAAGTCCTGCATGAGCTTGCCGTCCCAGTGAACGACAAGATTGCCGGCCCTCAGCTCTTCCTTGAGCGCCACGTTGAGCCTGGAGCGGTGCCTGCGCCGGTGTCGGCGGATGGAGCTGCGGTTGATATTGAGCTCTGCGACGTCGTGCCCAAGCGACCGGGCAACCTATGTCAGGACGTAGACAGCTCCTCGGTCGGTCACCTTCGTGCGATCCAGCGACGACGCCACAGCCGCCGAAACGATGTTCGTCGTGCCCCGCCTGGAGCGCTTCGGAGCCCGAGGGCTCCCTTCTTCTCCATGGTCGTCGCTCTCCGCTGCGCTTGCGGCACCACTGGAAGAGGACGAAGACCACTCGAGCTCCACTCGGGCCGTAGATGTAGCTTCTTCCTCGGCTCGCTGCCTCCGTCGGTCTTCTTCCCCTTGGCGTTGAGATGCGCGGGCATCGACAGCGGCTAGCGTCGAGTCGACGGACCCCAGCTTGCCGCGCCGACGGGGTTCGCGCTGAGCGAGGAGGAACGCCTTGTCCTCCTCGTTCTTGAGCAGCTCCATGGCGTTAGCGGCAGCGACGTCGAACAGGTTCATCATCCGCTCGCTGAACTCGTCCTCCCGCTTCGCTTGAGCGCCAGCTCGCCCCTTATTCCTCTTCACATCGTTGAACTCCTTGTGGAGCTTCTCAATCTTGGTGACGATGTGGTCCTTCCGGCGGAGGGGGATTCGCGCCTTGGACCACACCTCGGTGACGAGCTCGACGACCTGGTTGGCGGCCTCTCGAAGTGACTTCTTCTGGACGTCGATCCTGTAGACCGTCAGGCCAAGACCTCTTTTGCGAAGGAAGTTGCGACCCGGCGATCGATTCCTGCGGGGCAATCAGGTAGCGCAGCTTCGCTGCCATGATCCAGGTTATCTACTTAAAGGTTGAAGGAGTTATTCACTATTCAGTTTAAATTATAATCATTAGAATTTACAGTTTTACACACATTAGGTATCCAACCACTGACGGGTAGCTTGACTTATGGTTAAAGGAGTTATTCAGTTTAAATTATAATCATTAGAATTTACAGTTTTACACACATTAATTATCCAACCACTGACGGGTAGCTTGACTTATGGTTAAAGGAGTTATTCAGTTTAAATTATAATCATTAGAATTTACAGTTTTACACACATTAGTTATCCAACCACTGAAAATCTGGAAAGAATGAAAAAAACAAACATTACAAATTATGTAACATTTACTTGAAAGTCAAAAAATTAGCTTAATGGTAATGCTCAATGAGGGAGGGGTAAACGTTGTCCGATTAAAGAAATAAATCACCTAGAGAGTTTTCTCGACCATTCGAACGATTTCCGCGGGTGGGAGCTGAAAAATGTTCAACTTGAAATTTCACCCCCTAAGCAAGGACCACCCTAATATATATATACATATATATACATATATACATATATACATATATACATATATACATATACATATATATACACATACACATATATATATACATACACATATATATATACATACACATATATATATACATACACATATATATATACATACACATATATATATACATACACATATATATATATATATATATATATATATAATACATATATAATACATATACATATACATACATATATATACATACATACATACATATATACATATATACATACATATACATATACATACATATATATATTAGGGTGTCACTTAAATGCAAAGTTTGAAATTTTCATGCTGACACCCCGCGAATCTATTCCATTGGTAAAAAAAAACATGGTGACTGAAAAATCTTTTTATTTGAATAACTATAAAAGGTCGCCCCCGCCTTCCAAAGTTTAATGCTTGCGCGGCGTCACCATAATCGTTCATTAGATATCTATATATCTCTATATATGTGTATGTGTGTATCTGTGTGTCTGAATATCTGAGAAATAAAGTGAACAATACTTAACGATTCACCGTTTCTCATTTCAGCTACGTGATTTCTGGTGATGGAAACCCGGAAGTGTATATACCTATTAGGGGCAGCGGTTGATGAGGTGAAAGGATGCAAGCTTCCTTCCTACAGGCAAGCATTCGGTTACTTCCTTTACCTTCACCATGAAAAGAAAATGACAATACGTGACGCGTTGAAGAAGTCACTTCGAGCAGTGATGTCCTTCTGGGAGAAAGCTCACATTCCAACCAGACTCGAGACACACTGCGTCAGCAAACTGGATAAAGTCTTCGAGGAGTGGAAAGGACTCAAAAAACACGCCTCAAGGACGAGCGATTCACACAAGACGAAAGAAAAAGAATTCATTGAACGCCTCGATCGTCTCTTTGACATCGCCCACGCTGATTGTGAGAAATTGGTCAAGTACCCAGAGGATTGGGAGTTCCTTCAGCAGCAGCGCCAGAAAGGACGTCCAGGTTCAATGGCAGGTTTGGACATGACCCATCAGCGCCAAGTCAAAGATTGTACTCGACGTCGGGAGGAAGAGGAGAAACGAAGAAAGCGATCAGCAGCTGAAATGGAGGCAGTATCCAACGAAGCGGTTTTGGAGTCCTCATCCTCCAGCTCAGATGATAGCGAAGAAAAAGGAGCATGTGGTGGTTCGTTAGCGTCTAAACAAAGAGCAACGAAGAACATCATGACATCGGAATTGGCGGCAGCGCTTGATCGCACGCAACTCTCGTCAAGAAAGGCCACATATCTGCTGTTTGAGGCAGCTTCCAGCTTAGGGCATGATGCTAGCGACTACAACATCAATCGTGGATCCATTCATCGTCAGCGTGAAAAATTCCGTACCCTTAAGGCTCGGCAACTGAAGAGCGAGTTCCAAGGCAATAGTCCGTTGACTGTTCACTGGGACGGAAAACTCATGCAAGATCTGACGTCACGAGAATATGTTGACCGCTTACCTATTCTTGTATCTGGCTCCGGGACAGAGCAGCCTCGGGGTGCCAAAACTTCTGTCAGGAACCGCGCTGGCACAAACAAATGCCATCATAGATTGCCTGAATGAATGGGAGTGACCGATCATGTCAAATCTATGTGTTTCGACACAACCGCGACAAACACAGGCCACCGTGGAGGAACTTGTGTTCTTCTGGAAGAAAAAGTTGGACGTGACCTGTTACACTGCGCGTGCAGACACCATGTACTGGAGTTGGTGCTACAGGCGGCATTCGCAGCATCGCTAGATTCAGTATCTACCGGTCCAGAAATTCTGCTTTTCAAGCGCTTCCATGATTATTGGACCCGCATTGACCAGCAACAGTTCCAAACTGCGGACACAGATGCGTTCACCAAAGCAGCTATTTTTAAGCATAGAACGGAGCTCATTGAGTTTGCAAAATCACAAGCACTTCAAGTTCGTGATGACTATCAGGAATTCCTCGATCTTTCCGTCATCTTTCTTGGAGGAGTTCCACACAAGGGACTAAACTTCCGCGCCCCTGGTGCTATGCACCGGGCGAGATGGATGGCTAAGGGGCTCTATGCCATCAAGATCTGGCTCTTCCGAAGACAGTTTAAACTGACGAACACTGAGGAACGCGGAATTCGAGATATCTGCCTCTTTTCTGTTCTAGTTTACATGAAAGCGTGGGCAACAGCTCATCTGTCCATCGAAGCTCCGCTGAATGATTGGGAATTGATGAGGACGCTCCTTCGATACCCGCACAAGAAGATCTCTGATGGTACCACCAAGAAGCTGTCTGCGCACCTGTGGTACCATTCGGAGGAGGCAGTGGGTCTGGCGTTCTTTGATGAGAGGATATCGATGGAAGTGAAGTGCAGCATGGTTGCAGCGTTAGATCAAGAAGCCCCTCACATGCCGCCAAAACGACCTTTGGTTCTTGATACTATGTTCCTCAGTGACAGCAAAGGACTGGAGCAACTGATCACAAAGAACACCCGAGGATTCTTCTCAAAACTTCAGTTGCCAGATTGCTTTCTGCTCCACCATCCCAGTTCATGGACGTCAAACTCTGAATACGTGCAAGCTCGGGATGTGGTCTCCAAACTTGCAGTGGTGAACGACAGAGCAGAACGGGCCGTGGCTCTGGTGAAGGAGCTGAACGGAAAGTTGACAGTGAAAGAAGAACAGCTCCAGTTCCTCGTTCAAGTTGTCACTGACCACAGAAAGCAACACCCAGCTCCGAACAAATCAGCATTAGTGAGGACGCGAAAGAACTAATCACTGATCAGCGTATGAGCACCAATTATTCTGCTACTGTATATGTATTTTATTTCTCAAAGTTTTGCTTTTGTTGCTTCTCCATTTTGTACCATTATTCGCCAAATTATGTCTTCTATTTTGATTATATAATAAACTGTTTGTATTCTTTGCGTTTTTAAGTGTCTTACTTTCGTTATTTCACCAAATTGCCTTGTTTTTTATTATCTGGTTCGGCCCAAGCTGTGAACACTGAACAGCTTGTTGAAGTCAACAAATGGGTCTTGTTTTCAGTGACGAGGGCGACCTTTAAATGATGACCAATCAGGACCAAATTTCTCTTCCGTATGTTTTACACCAAATGGAACAATTTTAGGGGGTGTCATAGGAAAATATCCATCGTTTAATTTTCCCCCTATTACCTAGTGACACCCTAATATATATATATATATATATATATATATATATATATATATATATAATATAATATATAATAATATAATATAACATATACATATACATATACATATATACATACATACATATATATATACATACATATACATATATATATATATATACACACACATATATATATATACATATATATATATATATATATATATATACATATACACATATATATATATATACATATATATACATATACACATATATATATATATATACATATACATATATACACATATATATATACACATATATATAAACATATATATACACATATATATACATATATATATACATATATATACACATATAAACATATATATATACATATATATATATATATACATATATATATATATATACACATATATATATATATATATATATATATACATATATATATACATATATATACACATATATATATATAGACACACACACATATATATATATATACATATATACATATATATATATATATATATATATATAATGTTTCAGAACAACAAAGACCCTAGGATCCACTCATGGATGGTCTACCTAACTGCGTTCGTAATTGTGTATTGCGCATGTTCTCGTGATGGCGGAGGGGACCTACAATTTTACGTGGGTTCCGAACCACAAGAACGTAAGAACATGAGAAATTTTTATAGTGGGCACACTAGGGGCCACTTCGGCCCATCGAGGCGGCTCCACTATGCAAAAACCGCCCGTACATTGGCAACAACCAATTTTTACAAAACTAAATAATTATCAATTTAAAACTAATTAATTATCAATTAAAAACTAAAGATAGAATCTCTCGATCCAGAGGATCAAGTCATAATAGACTACTATCCACAAATATGTTACACTCTATATCTATTTATAACCGACATGCAAATATATCAGAGCCAAAGATCCAGTCAATTTCATTACGGTATCCATCACTACCAGTACCTTGCCAACCAAAAATAAGTCACGGTCCATATCAATTGCGGACCAAGTCACAATTTACAACCATATACATTTCCTTATATACACTTAGGAGGAAAAGTGTAGGTGTGGCTGTAAAGACTGTATAGTAATGTAGAAATGTGTGTGCACTCATTTTGGGTCTCCCATTTAAAGGTGTTTGTGGGGAAGTGAAGATCATGAGTTTTTCAATAACTCACAGTACTATGGGGGCACCGCTCGGCAGAGGAATCTCTTTAAATGGGGTGTGTAAGGAGAGAGAGTATCCCCTAACCCAAGATGCTGCCTCCCTATATCCCACAACACTTGTGTTGAGCTGTGGGATCTATCACCACAAAGCCTTAATTTTACTACCTTAAACTATACCCAATCTATCAACATATGCGTCTAATCGATTTTTAAACATGTTTATAGACGTGCTACTAATTACTTCTACTAGCAAACTATTCCAGCTATTTACTATTCTATGCGTAAAAAAGTTTTTGGCAACTGCTGTCTCGAACCTTCTACTTGTCAACTTACACCCGTTATTTCTAGTCCTATTATATTGAGATATTTCGAAAAAGCTATCTCTATCTACATTATCGAACCCATTCATAATTTTGAACACCTGGGTTAGATCACCCCTTAGCCTCCGAGTCTCGAGTATAGTCAATTTTAACTCCTTAAGCCTATCTTCGTATGACTTTGACCTAAGCGATGGAATCATCTTAGTTGCTCGTCTTTGAACTCTTTCGATTTTGTCTATATCTTTGTGCATATGCCGATTCCAAAATTGGACCGCGTACTCCAAATGGGGTCTAACTAATGATTTATAAAGAGAAACTATAATATCGCGCGATTTGTACTCAAAATTCCGAGGTATAAAACCTAACACTTTGTTCTCCTTATTGACCGCTGCTGTACTTTATTTCGCTACTTTTAAATCACCAGTGACTAGAACTCCTAAATCTTTTTTCTGATCTACGCTTGTTAACTCTTTCCCTGACATACTATAGGCAAAATTACCGTTACGCGAACCTATATGCAAAATTTTGCACTTATCGATGTTAAATCTCATTTGCCATGTGACTGATCAATCAACGATTTTATTCAGATCTTCCTGGATTTTACCTCTATCTTCGTCATTAATCGCCCTACCACACAGCTTCGTGTCATCCGCAAACTTTGAAACTGTACTGACTAGGCCGACATCTAAATCGTTAATATATATAAAAAAAAGCAAGGGGCCCAATACAGAACCCTGAGGAACGCCACTCACTACATTAGCCCAACACGACTCCGCTCCATCAACGACCACCCTGTTTCCTACCTCGCAACCACTCTTCTATCCAATTTATTACTACACCCCCGATTCCATGAGCCTTAGTTTTTTCAACCGCCCGATGTCTATCGTAAACGTCAACCACGCTTTGGAAAAATTCTAAAAGATTAGTTAAGCAAGATTTGTTTCGCCTAAAACCGTGCTGCGTATTTCTAACTAGTTTATGCAATTCTAAGTGTTCGACTATACGATCCCTAATTATTTATTGATTCCAGTAGCTTACCTACAACAGACGTTGAACTGATTGGCCTATAATTTCCCGCCGCACCTTTATCGCCTTTCTTAAAGATAAGTGTTACGTTTGCTAACTTGAAATTATCTGGTACGCACCCCTCAGAAATAGACGCATTAAAAATCTTTGTTAGCGGCACAACAATGCTATCTTTTAATTCTTTTAGTTGTATGGGATATATGGAATCCGGCCCCGGTGATTTACGCGTTTTCATTTTATCAATTAGCGCATTACCTCGCCTTCACTAACTACAATATTATCCAAAATATTACCATTATCAAAAGGTATTATGTCTATGACCGTAGGGATATTTGTTACATCTTCTATAGTAAAAACTGACGTAAAAAATTCGTTTAGCAAGGTTATTGAAAAATTTATTATTTAGAATTTATTATTTAGCTTGAGATTATTTTTATTTAGGTGTAGTATGAAAGTTAAGTTTACTTTAAATAGACACAGTAATTATAGAAATAATAATGGCCTATTTAGACACTGTCAACATAGGTACAGACTTTTTCACTGTAGGTTGCAGTGGTTTTCAGGTTAAAATTTGGTCAGCAGCCAGATTACTAACTATGGTAAGGCTAAATTTAAAATTAATTTAGACTTACCAAAAATGAAGTTGCCAGTTGAACGTTACCCTTTCTGTTTCTAACTAATCCATAAGTTTCATTTAGTTTCCAGGTTTGAATTTTATTTGTTAAATTTTAAGTTATTATTTAACACTGCTAGGTTATTTATTTGTAGGGGCTATTTCCCAGACCTAGGTTTTGCAGGTTAAGTTAGGCTAGGGCTGGATTGCCCTTAAGTTTTTGGTTTTAAAGGTTAAGGTTTAAGGTTTTGAAGGTTTTACTCAAGTTAAGTTAGGGCTATATTGCCTTTAGGTTTTAATAGGGGCTATAACAGCCATTTAATTATTGAGTTAGGGCCGTTGTAGCCCGGTTCGAGTTTCGTCTAGGTACCTAGTTTTTTCTCTTACCTTAGTTATTTTCTTTAACTTACTTACACCTAGTTCTGATAGGCCTCTATTTAGTTAAACATGGTTTTTGATTAATTGCAGTGGTTATTAATTAAGGATAAGGTTTAATTAAAGGTCGTTAGGTTTGAAGGTTGACTAAGTTTCCCGGTTTGGGTAACCACGAGCATTTTAATTTTTTTTTTTTTAGAAAAAAGGGCCCGCTTCATGCGGTCAAAAATTTTCAAGACTGGCCAAAGCTCCGTTTTTCTTTGTCCCGGAAATTTTTTTTTTTCCTTCTTTTTGTTAATTAGGGAAACCCAACTTCACTAGTTGGTTAGAAACGAGGGTTTTTATTTTTATTTATTTGGTTTATATTTTATTTGGAAATATATGCGGTTATTTCTAACCACTTTTTTCAACAAAGGTAGCCATTTCCTTGTTTTCAGAAACCAGATCTCCGTTTACATTTTTCAACTGCCCTAAGACACTTTTTACTGTATTTCTATTGTTGACGTATTGAAAGAATCGCTTGGGGTTTTCTTTACAGTCACGAGCTATGGAGATTTCAAATTCGCGATTGGACTTTTTTATTACACTTTTCGCTTCACGCCTCAGAGATATGTAGTTGTTTCGTAACCACAAATTGTCTTTATCGCACTTATGTAGCCTATAAGTCCTATATCTACTCTTTATAATGTCTCCTACTCTAGAAGTAAACACAAGGGCTTGTTGTTTACTTTCGCACGCTTAATTTTGTACGGTACACATTCCTCATTTATAGTCCTAAATACTGTTTCGAACGATTCCCACATTAGTTTTGCGTTGGAGTTCCCCATTACGTTTTCCCAATTGACGTGTGACAATTTATTTCGAAATTCACAAAAGTCTACGTGCTGGAAGTTAGGAATTTTAATCAAGTTAGTTGGTTTCGAGTGACTTACTGAAAGGACAAACTCTACCATATTGTGATCGCTATTGCTTAACGGTTCTATTACTTGAAGATCAGTAATTAGCCTATCATCCGTAGTTATTACTAAATCTAAAATACTGTCCAACCTCGTAGGTTCCCCAACCTTTTGAATAAGAAAGCTAGCGAGAAAATTAAATAAACGATTACCTTCCGCGTCTCCCTGCATTGTATCGTAATTCACGTTGGCGCAATTAAAGTCACACATAACTAAAGCCTGCTCACTACCGATTATTCTCTTTAGTTCACGATATAACGCTTCGTCCGTATCAGCTGTTTGATTAGGGGGCCTATATATAACCGCAACGAAGTTCCAGGCTAAGCAGGCCGGAACTTTCTGGAAGCACCTTGAAAAATGGAACTTCCAGCCTGCTCTTGTGGCGATTGTCACAGACTCACAGATGCAGTGCGGCAGCCGGCAGTCTATCCTGAGGCATCGTCATATGTGGTTGTGTAAAGTTCAGCGCTAACTGTGAAATTAGCCTTAGCCTATTGGTCATATTAGACTAGAACAACCTTTGTAACATGGCTGCAGTAAGTGGAATTGGTGGAAAAGAAGGTGGTAAAATAGAAGTTGTTGATGGTGGAAGTGAAAATAAAAATAGCGAATCACACCTGCACCCACTTTTTGATGGAAAATATTTCCGAATAACTTCCAAAGATGGTAGTAAAGTGAAGACTTTATGCCTTCTGTGCCACAAAACAGTTGCAGCATCTACTTCTGCGACTTCTCGATTTTATTTGACTCTAATTAACTGATGTTAGTGATTTTGTGCGCTTTTTGAAAAGTATCTAAATTGTATTTAAATACATTTTAGGAGTAATGTATTTCATATTTAAATACTTTCTGAAAACTTGAATTTTATTTAGTATTTAATTACTTTTATTTTCAAGTAATGTATTTATTATTTAAATACATCTAAAGTATTTACTGCCCATGTCTGACTACGTGTAACCTACCTACCAGCCAAATGTTAATCCAGAATAATATATATAATTTCATTACTGGGGTCCAAAACATTTCTAATGTGTTATTGTACAATGTCCTGTCTTCAGATACTGCGTACTAAGGTAGGTTGATTTTGGAACTGTGATCTTGGACTAGTCTAGATAGAAAGGTATTAATGTATAAAAAACGTTGCACCAACTCATATTTGTGAAAATGATTGTATTTTTTGAGGATTGCTAATTATTTTTAAGTTGTAAAATTGCCGAATTTTACGCGCGTAAAATCGCGCAATGTAAACAAACAAAATATCAGACCTTATTTCATCAAAATAATCAATTAAAATTCGGCTTTTTTAACAAAACGATGCTTGAAACTTATTGTAAATGCATTATAGATGTTGATTAGTGCATTATTTTGTATTTTTTAATGATATTTACCTATAAAATGTGTATTAAATTAAGTTATTTTATGATGCGTTCATTTAATTGTGTTCATTTTCAGATATTTCATAAAAATGGGTAAAAAACGGAAGACTGCAGTGTTAACTCGAAGTGATAGTGCCAAAAAATTCAGTGGCCAGCCTTCCCCTTTGGGTAAAACAGAGCCTCCTACCCTCCGCCAAGTTATTCAGTACAGTTATTTCCTCCAAAACAGCCACCCAGACTTGAAAGACTATGATATTACTAAAATGATAGCAAAGGATGTGATTAAGATCTGGCAGGCAGTGAACCAGCGGCTGCCCCTGTATGAGGAATATTATGTAGTGAAATTGGTGGATAAAGTGTGCTTCAAGAAAGCAAAAGAGATAAACAGGAAATCTCTTTCTACATTCCAGGAGCAGAATCTGGAGGAAAAGCTGGATAAACTTTTTGACATTTCTGCTTGCACCTGTAAGCTACCTGTTCGTCCCTGTGATGACAATGCTGTGAAGTGCAAGAAAGAAAATTGTCAAACACAGCACATAATCTGCACTTGTCCTCCCAGTAAGAAGGTAATGCTATTATTTTTTTAACTTTTAACTGGCCTAACTTAGTGCGATTAGGTGCTTTTTAAATGGAAGGAAATTCAATGCTTGTAATTGAAAAATATCCGCATTTTCCTCCTGTAATCTTCCTCCCCCCCCCTGGTAATAGAAATTAATAATCAATTTTTTTTCAGGATTTTATCTCTTATTTTAGATCCGCTATTTAATATACTTTAATATTTCAGGTTCCAGTAGAGGAGAGGGAATACTTGAGAGATCAGAGGGCCAAAATAGGACCCAAGGGCTCTTTCCAGCTGGGATCTGTGGATAAAGCTGCTGTGAAGAGAGACCAGAGGGCTGCAGCTGAAGCAGAAAGATTACAGAGCCAGATTCAACAGCAGCAGGAAGTGGATTTGGCCACTTTTGCCTCCACAAGATATTTCTTTTGAATCCAGCTCAGGAGAATCAGGAGGTAATATATTTTTTTCTTATATCCAGGGCCAGCCTTAGGCCAATTGAACCTATTTGACCAAATTGGGCCCCGCGCTCACTTGGGCCCGCACTAGGGTTGCCACTTCCAGCTTTGAAAAATAAGGAATGCAGTCTTTGGAGCCACGGTTTAAGCAGTTGAAAAAACATGTTGATTTATTTGGCTTTTTGAGTAAATTTCAACAAATTCCAAAGGAGGAATTACAAAAACATGCTGCAGATTTGGAAATTGCGCTAACAGATGTCAAGCTCATGTGATGAATGTGATCAGTGGCGGTTCCTCATATGGGCAATATGGGCAGCCGCACAGGGCGGCATTTGTGGAGGGGCGGCATGAGCGCCTGCAAAAAAAATAAAAATAAAAATAAGAATAAATAAATAAAGAAATAAATAAAAATAAAAAATAAAATAAAATAAATAATAAAAGATCAATAAATATATTTTTATTAATAAAAAACCATCTATTGCATTTTCCATAAACCTTCCCATAAAAGACCTAAACAATGCAAAATGCTTCCAGATTAATATTATTGGGAATAAAGGCCCATACTTTAACATATGTAATGTTATTTTTCTGGGTTTGGTTAAATAGTGAAATGTATATTATTATTACAGAACGAATCTTCACACTAAGCCACTAAGATCTGTCAAATAACCGCAAATGGATAAGAAGAGGTCAAAGCTATCAGGTGCTCAGTTTAGAAAAAAGAGGAAAGAAGAGGAGAAACGAGCAAAAGATAAAGGTATAGATAGAGCTATGTCATCTACTCTTCACTGCTATATTGCACTGCTATTTTGTGATATAGCTTTCTGAGTCATTTGAAGTGTACTATTATGTATATAATTAGCCATTAACCAAGGAGGTTGTATTATTCATTTGTTTCCTATTCTAAAAGTTTAATAAATTGTGCTTAATAACATGTTAAATTAATTGTACTAGCCTATTTATGCATTGGTCTGTTATGTTCTATTATACTATTTGCAGGGGCACTTTTGAAATATTTTGGAACACCCTCTGCCACTAGCCAGGATGAGAAGCCGTCTACTTCTGCCATTATTGAGGCTGAGGAGCCATCTACCTCCTCAGCCTCACATATGTCTCCACAAATGCAGTCTGATCCTGAGGATGAAGACCCATTTGCTTCTACTTCTCCCCGGCAGGACTCTTCAGGTGAGTTTGTGTGCACATATGTCTGTGAGTGTGTGCGTGTGTGTGTATGTGTATGTGTGTGCATCCCTGCAAAGCATTTTGCAAACAGTTATAAATTATAATGTTATTATCACTGGGTCTGGGTTACTGGGTATGTGTGGTGTTTCACCACCATAATTCCATAACACCACCACCATAACAAAGTGCTGTGAATAATGTGTTATCTAACTTAGGTGTGTATACTAATGAGTAATGCTCTTGTTCTTTCTATTAGAAATGCCTGGAGCAGAATCGCCTCCTCAGGATGAGTCTCTGTCCACCGACCCTGCTAACTGGCCTTCAGTTCTGACTGAGAGAATTCGGACACAACTGGTTTCCAGGGGACCAAGTCAAGTACCATCTGACTTTGTATTCCCTAGAAACGACAGTGACGGAAGAAGTTTCCACCATCAATACTTCAGGAAGTCATTGGTTAGTGGGGAAAATATAACCAGAAGTTGGTTGGTCTATTCCTTAAAAAACAACAGCCTTTTCTGTTTCTGTTGTACATTATTTTTCAAGAGGAAAATAAATTTAACAAGTTTGGGACTCTCGGACTGGAAGCATGCAAGCTCATTGCTCACATCACATGACAACAGTTCAGAACACCTAAATTCTATGAAAATCTGGAAAGAACTGGCAGTGAGGATGAGAAAGGGGGAGACCATTGACAAGCAGGAGATGGCACTTCTGGAGGCTGAGAAGTTGAGATGGAGAGCGGTGCTGACACGTCTCACTGCTATTGTGCATTCTCTGGCAGTTAGGAATTTGGCACTAAGGGGACATACAGAAAATTGTTCTCACCATCAAATGGCAATTTCTGAAAGAAGTTGAACTGATGGCACAATTTGATCCTATAATGCAAGAGCACATTAACCGTGTCCAAAAAAGGGACCTCCAGTCACACCAGCTACCTCAGCCACCACATACAAAACGAACTCATTGATTTGTCGAGCAGCAAGACCATTTCAGCAATGGTGAGCGACATCAAACAATCAAAGTTT
Organism: Bathynomus jamesi; assembly: GCA_023014485.1. Classification (NCBI taxonomy): domain Eukaryota; kingdom Metazoa; phylum Arthropoda; class Malacostraca; order Isopoda; family Cirolanidae; genus Bathynomus; species Bathynomus jamesi. The sequence goes on along the minus strand of JAJOZX010000892.1, from coordinate 450,351 downwards.
TTTTCAATAATTCTAGATTGCACTCCAGATATCAGCCACACTGAACAGTTGTCAGTTGTGATTCGGGTTGTGTCACTGGAGGGGAAGCCCCATATAAAGGAACATTTCATGGGGTTTTGGAGGCAGAGGAGTCCACTGGTCAACATTTGGCATCTCTGATTCTGAAGAGACTGGAGGAGCTAAAAGTTCCTTTCATGGACTGTAGAGGACAATCATACGACAACGGGGCCAACATGAGGGGAAAAAACAAGGGTGTTCAATCCAGGCTCCTAGAAATTAATCCCAGAGCTCTGTTTGTTCCATGTGGGGCTCATTCTCTGAATTTGCTTGTGGCCGATGCTGCTAAGGAATCTATTGATGCCACAAGTTACTTTGGCATCTTGCAGAAGCTTTACAACTTGTTTTCAGCCTCCACACAACGATGGGCCATTTTGAAAAAAACATGTGAACATCACATTGAAGATGTGGTCTGATACAAGGTGGGAAAGCAAGATCAAGAGTGTGGAGCCCCTGAGATATCAGGCAGCTGCAGTGAGAGATGCACTGATCGAGGTGAGGGACCACACCAAAGACTCTGTAATAAAGGTCGAGGCTCAATCTCTGTCAGAGGAGGTTGGGTCATACCGCTTCGCCATTTGTTCAGTGGTGTGGCATGACCTGTTGTGCCAAATTCAGCATGTGAGCAAGCAGATGCAGTCTCCTAGCATGCACGTTGATGTTGCAGTAAATCTCCTAAAAAAAACAGAGAGAGGTCTCCGCAATTACATGGCAACAGGTTTTGTGGCTGCACAAATGGCAGCCACAGATATCTGTGAACAAATGAATGTGGAGGCTGTGTTAAAACAAAAACGGCTGAGGTCCACAAAGCGGCACTTCTCCTATGAAGCATCTGATGAGCCCTTGATTGATGCTTTGAAGAAGCTGGAGGTGACATTTTCAATGCAGTGGTTGATGCTGCAACATCAGCCATTCAGGAAAGATTTTCCACGTTGGAAATTGTGGGAGAGAAGTTTGGAGTGCTGACACATTTCCAAATCTCACATTTGAGGAGCTGACAGAACAATGTGTGAACCTTAGTACTACACTACACTTTAAGGGACAATCTGACTTGGATGGCAGAGAGCTTGCACAGGAGCTGAAGAACTTGCCTGACTTGCCATCAAAGACCATATCCTTGCTTGAACTGCTGACATTTATCCATGAAAGGGAGCTCTCTGAAAATATCCAAATTTGTGGACTGCTCTCAGAATTGGTCTTACTCTTCCAGTCACTGTTGCTGAAGCAGAGAGGAGCTTTTCAAAGCTGAAGCTCATCAAATCCTACCTGAGGTCAACTATGTCACAGGAACGCCTTACCGGTCTGGCCATCATCAGTATAAATCATACAATTGCTGAGCAGATTTCATATGATGATTTAATTCATGACTTTGCATCAAGGAAGGTAAGAAGAGTCAGGCTTTAGATGGCAGTTGTGCTGTGGTGCAATTTATTTTGTTTCTTGTTCAAAGTGTAGCATAATAATTACCCTCTCTTAAGTGTCTTATTCTATTTATGTGATAGAGCATTTGTACAATTTAGAAATTTGATTCTCTAGTTTATTTATGGCAGTTGTGCAATTTAATTTGTATTTTTCCTGTCATAGTATCATAATTACATTCTCTTAAGTGAGTTATTCTATTTACGTGATGAAGGATTTGTAAAATTCAGAAATTTGAGTCTTTGTTTTGGTTCTGAAGTTCCAACAATTAGTCCAATAAAAAGTTATTTTGTGAAAGAGTTATGTCTGTCCTTTATTTTGGGGGGATTCGAATGTGTGTGTGTTGGCGAACAGGGGGGGGGGGCGCTGAAGGTGAGGTTCGCCCAGGGCGTCATGTAAGCTAGGACCGCCACTGAATGTGATGAAGCAAAAAACTTAAAAACTTAAAAACTTCAACAAAATTTTGAGAGTTTGCAGAACAGAGAGCAAGAAAGATTTCTTTATAAGCATAGTTTTGTTTTAACACGTTTTATGTCAAAATATAAGCTAATAAATATAGATATTGTTTTATTTTTAATACAACGTAATAGCATATATTCCTGATACCTAATTTGAAATAATCTTAAGTCCAGGAGGCCCCACCAAAATGGTCCAAATTGGGCCCCGCAATTGCTAAGGCCGGCCCTGCTTATATCTTATCCCATTTTTACCCAAATTTATCCCTACTTTTTGTCCCTATTTCCCCCCCATTTTCGCTTTAGTAATTTATTCTTATTTCCGCCCATTTTCGTCGATTTTTACCCATATTTTTCTCTACTTTTTCCCCATTTTCGCTTTAGTAATTTATTTTTTATTTTCATTTCAGCCATCTGGTGGTGAAGCTGAAGAGTTCAAGCCAAGGAGGCACCCAAGTGGAGGTTACAGCTTTTTGAAAACCCCCAGATATGCCATGGAACTGATCAGGGGTGATGTTTCTGCCAATCTTGGGGCAAGTCTTGCTAATGCCTTCCTCCTGGACTTACAAGCTATGGACCTGCTTAAGCCTGGCCTTGATGTGAAACAGATAATAGTTGATAAATCGAAAATGGACAGGGAAAAAGCTAGAATGAAAGTGAAAAGTGATGAAAAGCACAATGAGGGTCTGGAAAAGTTGACAAGGACACTGCTGTACAGAGAAGTTAAGGATGAAAATGGGGAGACTAAGCTGAAGAAAGGAAAGGGACAAGAGCACCATTTGACTTTCACAAAGGAGCCGGGAACTGAAAGTGGAACATATCTTACTCACAGTGTCACCCCAATTAAAGGTGCGACTGGAGTTCTTCTTGGTGAAGAAGTTGCTAGTGTCTTGGAGGAGTTTAACAGTGTTCATACCCTGAAAGCTGTCCTCCTTGACAACACAAATACAAACACTGGCTGGGAGGGAGGTCTTGTAACAGCTCTGGAAAATAAAATTGGCGGAAATTGCACACCATTGGCTGTTCACTCCATCAGAATGAACTTCCTTTCAGAGCTGTTTTCAAGCATCTTGATGGCAGTACCAAAAGTCCCACTGCTTTCACTGGTCCGCTGGGAAAACTCTGTGAAATTGACTACCAAGATCTGCCACAAGTGGAATTCACCAAACTCACCAAACTCAGCAAGTTCCACAATCAGCAGCTGTACATCTTCAACATGATCCAGAGGATCAAGCAGCAGTCTGAAGAAATCCAGGGTGTTGCTTTCAAGAACCTGAACTACAATGCTTTTGCCTTGCTGCCCGAGAATGTGCTGTACTCCATGATGAAGTCTGATGACTTGGAAGTGAGAAGCTGCTCTCAAGAAAATTTTGTCCATCAGGTAAGCATTTATTAATTTTAAAAAAATGTGAAAAAATGTGAAAAAAATGTGAAAAAAATGTGGAAAAAATGTGGAAAAAATGTGGAAAAAATGTGGAAAAAATGTGGAAAAAATGTGGAAAAAATGTGGAAAAAATGTGGAAAAAATTTGAAAAAATTTGAAAAAATTTGAAAAAAAATTGATTATGGGGATTTATTTAATAAAAAAAAAGGCCCGAGTTCTATAAATCCCCATAATTAGGCTGACCATATTTCCTTGAGACAAAAACGGGACATTGGGATGGCAAAAAAGAGACGGGGGTTATGTAATATTCTGTATTCATGAAAAAGTAAGTACATAAACCGGGACAAAATTGACATTTTTATTAAAACGACGGGACGGCCAGGAAATATAAAACAAACGGTACTGTCCCGTTCAAAACGGTACGTATGGTCAGCCTACCCATAATCGAATTTTTTTTCACATTTTCTTATCCCAATTCCACCCTTCCCCTCTGATAATGGAAATAATCTTACCTTCTTTCTGAAAAAAATATTCGATTATGGGGATTTATAGAACTCGGGTGTTTTTTTTTTTTTTTTTAATTTAAGTTAAATTAAGTCAGCAATTCTGAGACTAATAGGGATTAAATCTTAAACTGGAATAAAAAATAAATAAATTATTATTATTCTTTCAGAAGTGGGAAGCCAGCCAAGAAGAGGCTGAAGAAGATCACAGCCATCAACATTGAAGCTACCCCCTGGTCAGAACTAATCAACCTTTCTCAAAGTGGCATCTGTGAACCTGCTCTCACAGAAGACTTTTCTGACCAGGAGCTTCAAGAAGCATTGCTGAGTGGTACCAAGCTGGAGCTGCCTGATCTGCCTTCACATTCTCAAAGTGTTGAAAGGGCCGTGAAGCTGACATCTGAAGCTTCCCATACTGTTTATGGACTCGAATCAAGGCACAAACACATTCTGGCCAAAGCCCTAAGCCGCCAGACGAGGCCTTCCTTTGCTTCTAAGGGCTCTTACAGTGAAAATTATGATGAGCTTGGGATCTAAATGTGTCTATTTGACTCTGTACATGTTTTTTTTATTTTTTTTTCAATAAAATTGTAACTTTTTTTCAGGATTTTTTTTATGAAAATAGCATGTTTTTTTCGGCCGAAAATTGCGAAAATGCGATATTCTTCGGTACAATTTTTTGACGATTTTTGAAACGGTTTCCTCAAAAAACTGTTAAAGCTAGGGATCTGAAATTTTTTGTCAGTTATTATCATATTAAGCCCTGACTATCTCGACTAGTCCAAAGTCGATATCTAAAAAAATGTGGAAAATCAACCTACCTTACTGTGTACCTCTCACCTATATGGCAGTCTTGGTTCAGACAACTGCTGGTTTACAATACCTTATTTTTGTAATGTAGCAAAGATTATATATGCATATTGTATGTTGGGTTAAATGGCTATGCTGGCCTTATTTTTGTACTTGTATGTTAGGGTTAAGTGGCCTATGTTGGCCTTATTTTTGTATTACGTTCAGTGTATAATACGTAAGATTGTACTTGTATGTTAAGTGGCTATGGATTGTGAATGATCCGCAACAAAGATGTTTTGTTGTATAATTAATAACTTAAAATATAGTTTCCACAAAATCATATCCGAACTCAGCTTCCTATAATTTATCAGCATTTTTATTAAACTATTTTCATAATTTCTCTGATTTCTTCATTAAGCTACAGTTATTTTCTCCTACGTATACAAATGATCTTTTTCAGTTAATGATGTCTCGTATAATAACAATATACATAAAATTGCCAGATAATTAATCAAACAGTATGCTAGGTTAAGTGGCTATGTTGGCCCTATTTTTGTATTAACTTCAGTGAACTGTATAATACGTAAGATTGTACTTGTATGTTAAGTGGCTATGGATTGTGAATGATTCGCAATAAAAGATGTTTGTTTGTTGTAATTTCGAAGTTTCACGTCGGGGGTCGCTGCCAATAATTTTTTATACTAATATTTATGAATGAAAGCTTTACAAGGTGACTTGGTAATTATATTCGACTATGGTTTTATTTGTTTGTAAACAAAAGTAATCACAAATCAGCTGTTTTGCATTTTATTCGGTCACGAGTACCAAACTCAATCATGATCGTGCCGAATAGTTGTTAATTTAAGTGGTTATTTTAGTAATACACGTAGGCTAGGCCTAGGCTACATAAAGTGAGCCGAATTCGGCCCTACCTCAGACTAGGCCTAATTTTGCCATACCTTAAACAACGTTTAACAGTAAGATTGCACAACGCAGGCGCAGTTTGGGGTAAATTTTTATTCTGAATGGCAACCAGTACCTGTATATATGGACTCTGGTTTTATAGGTTTTTGAAGATGCTAAATATAATGGTGAGGTCGATTTTTGTCGCTGTGCACTGAATAACAAATTGTACAAATGTTGCACTAGTTGGTGCACTGCGCTTCTTGTTTATGTGTACGTAGGCTCTGTTTCTTTATGCACATGCATGCATCCATTAATACAGTTGCGCAAGGAAGCATCTGCACATGCATGTTTTTTTTATGGCATGCGTGCATCCATTAATATAGTTGCATGAGGGAGCATCTCATTTATAAAAAAAATCATGGCTTGTGAAGGTTGTGAGGAAACATCCTATATGATAATTGCCAAGGTGTTTAATAATAATGAAAAAGCATTAAAATTTTTTGAAGAGCATGGCGTAATCCCATCCTCAAAGTTGTGCCCATCCTGCAAAGTGGATGGGTTAGTTTTAGTTAGTGACAAAAATAAACCTCATGACTGCATTCAGTATCTCTTGAAACCCCTAAAATGACTTTCTATATACGGTACAACATTACTGGTTGCCATTCAGACTAAAAATTTACCTAGTTTGGAGACAGTTTATAGCTTAATAGCAGTAGTATCGGGTGAACTATAATTTATCTGTGGCTAATTATTTTGGTAAAGATTCATTTTAACTGTCCCCTCATTTTTGACATGAAAACATTGGTTAAGGATTACTTTCATAGCTCCACAAAAATCAACTTTTTAGTTATAAAAGTTATGTATTTATATAGATATAGAATAAGTAAAAACTTGGCTACTATCTCAAATTTTTTTTAAAAAAATTTCTCTAAAAATTTTTAATTAATATTTTTAATAAGAACTATTTTGTGCCATTTCACCACATGATTACCTATAAAATGTGGCAATGAGGTGGAAATGCGTAAGTTTGGAGTGTAACATTGTTCGTTGTTGATGATGGATGAGTGCACTAGATGTTCCATTAGTGAGCTTAAACTAGGGTAGGGCTATAGTTCCGTATTGCCCCCCATAATTTTTTATTAAAAAAGTTTCATATATATATTTTATTAAAAAATTGGTACTTTTTGTTAATAAAAAATAACCATGATTTTCTATGTCTAATAAAAATATTCAATATGGTGAGAAAATATTGGTTTGTAATAAATTTAAAAAAGTACACTTAACTTCTTTATCCTTTACATTAGTCCTTATGGCTCCAGCTACCCAGGCAAGGTGGGCACATGTTATTACATTATCATTTGTATAATTTAGGTCTTGGTGGGTATGGGGACAGAGCCCCGTAAAGATCACGCATCCTAATGTTCAATAAACTCATATTTTGCATGGGGGGTAATATGGAACTAGCTCCTAAACTAGTTATCACTAATTAAATAACTAAGGTTAATTAAATGGCCAGTTAGGGCAACTGTATGCCCTTGATGATTGGTTAGATTAAGTCATGATATTTTCATTAACTAACAACAATATCATGACAACCTAACCAATCAAGGGCATACAGTTGACCTAACCAGCCCTTCAATTTGGTGATAATTTTTTATTTTTTTCTGTTACTTTTACAGATGGAGCCATGAATGAAATACTTTACTTTTTCTGGTGTATTTTTGTGTATTTTCTTCGTCTGACCTTCATTTTCCAGTAAAAATAGTCATTTTTGGTCTTTTTAGAGGATGTCAGATCATCATTTCCTAAAAAAAATAGAGATTTTCCCAAGAAAATCAAGGTCAGATTTGAACAAAATACATCAGAAAAATATGTTTTCATGTCAAAAACAAGGGGGCAGTTAAAATTAATCTTTACCGCGTGAAATACACCAGAAAAACCTATTTTCATCAGTAATATTCATGGCAAAGTAATCTAACCTAACCTAACATTGTCAAGAGCGTAACAAAAATAACATAACTTAACCTAACCAGTTGTCAAGGGGCATATAGTTGACTTAATCAGGCATTCAATTAACCTAACTCAGTATGGGTACCCTATAATGAATTTGGGACTCAGAAAGGTAAATAGTACCCTTAACCTAACCTAGGCCTAGATGATGTCTCACTCAGACTCGGAGCTTCCACTACAGACAGCCATTCTAAAGCAACTATTGAATTAAAATTTCAGCTACCAGACATGCATGGGAGAATCATATGACAATGGGGCAGCTGCTAATTGGCTAATGATAAGAACATGACTACATATGTCACGGGACAAGATAGTTTGACTAGTGAATAATGGTGCCAAAATTTAATAATTTCAAAAATAAATATCTCGATAAATAGGAATTTCTGCCAAAATTAGTTTTGGTTGAAAATAGCAGAAAATTAACTCTTTCTATCAAAAATGAAAGGGATGTTAAAACAAATATTAATCACTATTTTTCTAAAGTTAGTGCTCTCACCTCATGATTTGTAAAGTAACTCAGCCTGTCTGTTTTTCTGTTCCGCGAATTTCTTGATGACTTTTGAGTTGAAATTGGCAAATTTACAGTTTTATACAACCATGGAATTTGTATTATAGAAAGTGTTTTGCTGATATTTTTGTTGAGATTCAAACAATTTTGACCATGACTTCTATTGCAAATCACTCTTTTTTGATTTATCCTCCCCCCTACCCCCATAACAATAATGGGGGATCTGTAGGAAATTGGGGTTTTTGGGTGGGGGGAGTCATCAGTGTTGTCATTGTGAGGAATGGGATGGTTCTGGCGAATTCCTGTGGCCCTCTCATTAGGTTGAGGAGTCATTCCACATCAAGTGGACCAATTTTGGAAAAGTGCCCCACCTCACCATGTCAGATTTTGTTCTAACTTTGCTCACAGATTCCTTTAAGCCTTAAAGGAAGTTCTGCAAAGTGTTAGTTCCATATCTCTTGTGGTTCTGTCACTAGGGCTCCAAGAGCATAGGCTACTTTGTCCATCACATTGAGTGCCAAATTATTTGTGCCACTTTTAGCTAGTTAGCATTCCACAGTAACAAATCCTTCTGCTCTGAAAATTTGCTCCTAGGGTCAAAATTTACTGTAGATTTCAAAACTCACATTACTAGAGCTCTAGGAAGTATAGATTTTCCATAAAATATCCCCAAAGTAGGCTTCAAATTACATTTTGATTCCTGGGAAGCCACTTTTAGAAAATTATAGCTCTGGATCTACTTGACTCTGTGAGCTTTTGTTAGAAACCAAGAAAGTACTACCCATATGCTACAAAATGTTTCAATCTAGAACTTCCTACCTGTTCTAGTTGCTGAGTTATAAGGCATCAAAAATGGCTGAAATTAATTTGTGACAAAAATGTCCCATCTTTAAAGCTCAGAATGATCATGTGGGATGGCTCGTGCCATACTCTAACAAAAACCAATGAAAAGAGCATGTCCTGAAATATTAGGGCCTAGTTTTTTATTTTGGTATCTTGCATTTTTGTAGGTCTAGTAGAGCTTTGAAATTTTGTTCCGTGTGATGTTTCTAGCGTTATAATTGTTATTTCATTGGCACAATGTTTTATTTTTCTTTTGTTCTTATTACTGATTATATAGTGCAGGACTAGGTGCTATGTGCTAGGCTATACATAATATTTTTATTTATGTTCAACAACATGTAATACATGACTATTATTGTTTTCAGATCAAAACTGAAAATGGCCAAATCATCAGATACTAGTAGTGTTCATGTGGGAGAACCCATGGAAACAAAGAAAACTGGAAGCTTGTACTATTGGAAATAAAGAGGGAACAGAGTGTCACCTGAAAACATATTCCAGAAAATGTGGTTTGAAACTGTTCATAGAGCTGACAGTTCAGGAAACACAACTACTTTTTCTTTGAACAGGAATAGAAGTAGTCCAATTTAAGGAAGATGCATGCATATGCTTGCACCATAAACAGCTTCTTTTGACCATATATGAGAGTCTGCAGAAGCATTGTTGCAACCCATTTGAATATCATAAATCAACATTACCCAAAAAATCACTTCAGGCAATTGACATTGCTACAGCTCAACTGTTGAAGGAAGAGACTGGCAAAGACATCAAGCCTGGACAGAAACTTTGTCCTGATTGCAGGATATGTCCAGGATATGTCAAAAGAAAGAGAAGACAAGCACAAGAAGCTATTGGTCAGAAAATGGCAGATCTTACAGGGATTGATGTGGGTGAAATGGAAGCTAGCACAAGTCAGCAGAGGTGCAGAAATTGTGAAGATTATGAAATACTGTTGGAAGAATTGAAAAACCAAATGGAATTATCAGACAAAGAAAAGAAACTGCAGATTCTAACTCTGGAGCCTAACAGCTGGTCTATACAACAAACAGCAGAAGAATTTGGAGTTTCTCTTTGAATGGTTAAAACAGCCAGGAAATTGAAAGCAGAGTCAGGTATTCTTGCAATACCAGGAAAAAAGAAAGGAAAACACTGCCTGAGGAAGTAGTAGTAAAAGTTCAAAAGTTTTATGAAGATGATGAATTCAGCTGGATGTGTCCAGGGAAGAAAGATTGGGTGTCTGTTAGGATTGATGGAAAAAAGCTTCAAAAATAAAATAGACTGCTGCTCAGCAATTTGAAAGAAATGTATATTGCTTACAAAGATCGAAATGGCCCTGAAATTGGCTTCTCTATTTATAGGCCGGGCTGAAACTCAAGATAGAATTAATCAGAGTCATTAACAGTTGGCTTTTGATATAAAAAGATTCCTGAAAAAAATAATTGGTGGCCACCAACGTGTGTCCAGCCACCCCCGTTTTTGTAAAAACATCTAATGCTGCACTAGCAAAATCAGGAAAATGGCAATATCTCTTCTGAACATGCTAGAGAGATGGTTTGCATACCAAAAGATGCAGAATTTGATTTAGAACAAATTATTAAGAGTTATTTTTTCATAAAACCTTTAGTTTTTGAGTTATTTTAGAAAAACTAATTTTTGGGGCCTATAGACCCCCTTTCGATGGACCTTAGTGACAAAAGAAATTCTAAAATAAGCATGATTTGGCTTTTTGATTACTAACATTGCCCTAAAAGGATGTTGACATGGACATAGTGATCACATGGTATGACTTTTCCTTGTTATCTTGCATCCATTATGCTTGATTAAAGAATAGAGGGTGGGGCTGCTTCATGAACTTTTTTTAAACATAATAAATTGAAATTTTTTTTTTTTTCAGGTGCCTTTGTTATAAGTTTCCAACTGCAATTTGTCATTGAATTCAACATTTGCAATATAAAGTATGACTTCTACAAGGAAAACAGTTGCTAAAGTACTTGGTGATGTACGTTTTATGCCAGCAGAACAGTTTCAGATATTCTGCATCTAAATGAATTGACACTTAGACACATCTTCATAACTTTAGATGGGACAACAAAAAGTCCAGACAAATTTTCTGGCCCTATTGGTTCTCAGCTCAATGGGGATGTGTCAGAATGGAATGTTGTGGACTTCAAATCTATACCTTATCCTGCATTTGTGCTTCTACCAAATGAGGTGGTCAATAATTTATCAACAGACCAATACTATGGATACTGCATCTGCTGGGCAATTATTACTGGTGAAGTGGATGAAGACCTTGCACTCTTAGAAGTTGGCCTGCTAAATCACTCTTGATGGCTCACCTTAGCCTGTAGAATTCTTCGCTTTTATGTTTCACAAAAAAGACCCAGTAAGAACCTCAAAATCATAGTAGAATTCATCATCAAAGTATACTTTCACAGTTGGTTCAATATCAAGGCAAATAAGAGGCTAAGTGATGGGTCAAGAAACCTATTCAATATGATCCAAAGAGTAAATAAATTCCCTGACAGGAAAATTAGAGAAATTTGTTATGACGTATTAAACAATAACAGCTATTTTGCTCATGGTGAAAATATTTTAGTTGGAATGCTGGCAGATGAAGAGGTGAGGAGGTGTGCTGTCAATAAAGTTCTGTGTCTGAGGGCAGTTATAGAGGATTTTGATGATGAATCTGGTAGTAGCGATGATTTTGCAGGTGGAATAATTGAAAGTGATTATGAGAATGAAGAGGATCATGAAGGTGGTACTGATGAATATCCTGCTATAGATGAGAATGTTAGGGTCTTTAGAAAGCCAATCATTAATTTCAAAGCTTCTGCATACCACAAGCTGTCTGCTATGTCCCAATGGGAAACTGTTCCACCTGTATTAAAAGAATTCAGTAATGATGAACTGCGTGATATCATTAATACCGCATTGAAACTGGATCACGAGTGCCACAGTCAGAATGTTGAAAGGCACATCAAGCTTGTCACTGAAGCATCCTTGGCTGTTGTAGGTCATGAGCGTAGAGATGGTCTTATTAGAAACAAAATTAGATCACGTAAATTAATGAAAGATTTTGTGTCTAAAAAATATTTTAAGTTCTAGATTATTATTTATCATGCTAAAATATGACAAAATGACAATTTGTTAATTGTATAATTTAATGTTTGGCGTTTTGGAATGTCAAAAAGCATTTTCAATGAATTTAAAATGGCTGATTTTGATTGCTGATTGAAAACCACTAATACATGTCAATTTGTAGCTTGAGAATGTTTTATTGTGTTGACATTCAGTCGAAAGGGGGTCTATGGGCCCAAAAAATTAATTTTTCTAAAATAACTCAAAAATAAAGGTTTTATGAAAAAATACCACTCTTAATAATTTGTTCTAAATCAAATTCTGCATCTTTTGGTATGCAAACCATCTCTAGCATATTCAGAAGAAGAGATATTGCCATTTTCCTGATTTTGCTAGTGCGGCATTAGATGTTTTTACAAAAATGGGGGTAGCCACCAATTATTTTTTTCAGGAATCTTATTTTCATATCAAAAGCCAACTGTTAGTCACTCTGATAAATTAAAATCAAACAAAAATTATAGTTTCAGCCCGGCCTATATAATAATCTCCAAGTTCTGTGAACTTCAACCAAAGTGGTGTGTGACAGTTGGTGTAGCAGGGGTACACAGTGTTTGTGTATGTACAATTTACCAAAATGTGAAACTGATGTTGGCTGGAGCTGATATTCATGAGGATTACAAAATGCCAATGCAAAAATGTGTTTGCAATTTGGGGTCAAAAGACTGTATGCTACAATGGTGTGAACTGTGCCCTGGAGCACCAGCACTAGAAGATTACCTTTCAGCTATTTTTACAGAACAAGCAGAAATGGATCCACAAGAAATGATTGAATATAAACAATGGGTTCACACTGACAGGGACACCTTGATTATGAAACAGTTGTCAGGAGAGGATTTTATCACAGAACTGACTTCAAAAATTATCTTTGTGGTCATCATTACATTTCAAATCACCAAAGTGCTCACCTGAAGTCCCTAAAGGAGGAAATAAAACCTGAAGAAGCAATAATCTTAATGGATTTTGCAGAGAACTATTCTTTTGTGGTACAAGATGCAGTGTAAGGTTTTCACTGGGACAACAGCCAAGCAACACTGCATCCTTTTGTAATGTATCACAAAGTTTCAGATGAAATTAGAAGTGAATGTTTTTGTGTCATCAGTGACTGTCTGAAGCATGATACTGTTGCAGTACATGTCTTTCTGAAGAAGTTGATTGGATTTCTGAAAGAAACTTTTTGAAGTAATCAAGCACATTCATTACTTCAGTGATGGTGCTGCAGGCCAGTACAAAAATTACAAAAATTTCATGAACCTTTGTTGGCACAGCAAAGATTTTGGTGGGATAGTAGAATGGAACATTTTGCTACCAGCCATGGAAAATCAGTATGTGATGGTGTAGGGGGCACTGTGAAGAGATTGGCAGCTTGTGCCAGCTTGCAAAGACCAGTAACTGGTCAGATTCTCACACCTACCGATCTCTCTGAATTTTGCCAAAAAGATGTACATGGAATTACATTCTTTTTTCTTTCAACTGATGAAATAGAAGCAGAGAGAGAAGCACAGGAAACAAGATTTAATCATGGGCATACAGTAGCTGGAACTCGAGAAAATCATCATTTTGTTCCAGTAAATGATAAACAGATTCAAGTTAGCCGAGTTTCAAGATCTACATGTTATTTTGTGGCCAATGTTGGAATATACAGTGACATTGATCAATGACAGTTGAAACTGCAACCAGGCCAATATGTGGCATGCATTTATGATGATTTATGGTGGCTTGGAAACATTTGTGAAGTCTGTGAGGAAGAAAAAGATGCATTAATTACGTTTCTGCACCCTCATGGGCCAGCATGACAGTTTCAGTGGCCATCTAGAAAAGACACTTGTTGGATTCCAGAGCAACATATCTTGACAACTATTCCTGCTCCTACACTGAGTGCCAGGGAATACCTTATCTACTATAGAAAATTTGTTTGAAAGCTTTGAAAAGGAGTTGCACAGTTCTGGATCCAGTTGGAAAGTCAAGGAAAGATGAGTTGGTGGGTGGGTGGGACCTGTGGCTGGACCTGCATGGCTATCAGGTGTGGCCCCTTGGTGATGGGGTTGCCAATTTCTCGAAAAACTGAAACAGACTCCTTTGTATTAATAAATTATCTTTATCTTCAATAGTTATCAATTAGAGAAATTGGCAGTGGCTTAACCACCATGGACCAATGCAGGAGTGCAAGTAAATTAACAAATATAATGCTAGAAACATCACACAGAACAAAATTTAAAAGCTCTACTAGACCTACAAAAAAGCAAGATACCAAAATAAAAAACACGGCCCTAGTATTTCAGGACATGCTCTTTTCATTGGTTTTTGTTAGAGTATGGTGCGAGCTATCCCACATGATCATTTTGAGCTTTAAAGATGGGACATTTTTGTCACATAAATTAATTTCAGCCATTTTTGATGCCTTATATATCAGCAACTAGAACAGGTAGGAAGATCCGGATTGAAACATTTTGTAGCATATGGGCAGTACTTTCTTGGTTTCTAACAAAAGCTCACAGAGTCAAGTAGATCCAGAGCTATAATTTTCTAAAAGTGGCTTCCCAGGAATCAAAATGTAATTTGAAGCCTACTTTGGGGATATTTTATGGAAAATCTATACTTCCTAGAGCTCTAGTAATGTGAATTTTGAAATCTACAGTACATTTTGACTCTAGGAGGAAATTTTCAGAGCAGAAGGATTTGTTACTATGGAATGCGGACTAGCTAAAAATGGTACAAATAATTCAGCACTCAATGTGATGGACAAAGTAGCCCATGCTCTTGGAGCCCTAGTGACAGAACCACAAGAGATATGGAACTAACACTGCAGAACTTCCTTTAAGGCTTAAAGGAATCTGTGAGCAAAGTTAGAACAAAATCTGACATGGTGAGGTGGGGACCACAGGTCCACTTGACATGGAATGACCCTAAGTCATGATATTTTCATTAAAGCTAATGAAAATATCATGACTTAACCTAACCCAGTGGTTCCCAACCTGGGGTCCCCGGACCCCGGGGGTCCGCAAAGGTAGTACTGGGGGTCCGTGATCTTTCAATATTTCGAAAGGTTCCAATGGAAATCGTACATTTACCCACGATAAGGGCACTCAGGCTAAAATTTCAAGTTTCCTCGCTCTTGGCTGGAATTATTAATACTTTTTTAATACACTGTATTTTAATTGCATACTCAGTTTTATGTCTTTTATTTGATAGTGAAAAATGTAAAAAAAGTTAATTATTAGTTAATAAAAACAGTTTGTTGGGTAGATGGAATCTTTCAAAAACAGGGGTCCGTGGGGAAAAAAATAAAATAAAAAAAAGGGTCCTTGGTGGTGAAAAGGTTGGGAACCACTGACCTAACCAATCATCAAGGGTGTACCGTATAGCATTTAATTTCAGTTGACCTAACCAGGCATTAATTAAAAAAAAAATATGATGTCAAACAAAGTCGAATGTTAAATATCTCACTTATACATAATTTATGACAAAAATGCCATAGAAGAAAAGTGTCTTAGAATTGTTGAAACTACCTATTGTAAAGACAAAATTCCTAAGAGTGTGGTTGTATGGAACTGCAATAATACCAGCTAATTTTGCTATAAAGTCTTTCAATTGAAAGGACTGCCACAGATTGCGCTGTGGTTATTATTGAATGTTTCACCAACAGTTTCATAACTTTTTGGTTCATTTGCACAAGATATGAAGGTCATATTTGAACAGAACACACCAAAATGCATTAGAAAAATGTATTTTGGATATTAATTTCAGTGTTGAGGAAACATTCAATAATTACCATTTTTATATTTTTAAATTCTTCACTGCTATATAGAACACGTAACTCACTTTTTAGTTTTTCTTTTTCAAAAAATGGATAGAATGTAGCTACAAGATTCACATATATTTGTAGGAAATTCTTTTCTGAATGCAACAAATTTTGGTAATCCTTTATAATATGGTTCAGAATTATTTAAAAAAAAAAAAAAAAAAAAAAAAAACATTTTTTAAATGTGTTAAATTTGTTAAGTCATGATATTTTTGTTAGTTTTAATTAAGATATCACAACTTAACCTAACCAATCATCAAGGGTGTACAGTTGACCTAACCAGGCATGTCAAAGTCAAGGTAGTTTTGTGTATTTTATATATATATATATATATATTTTTTTTTTTTTTTTTTTTTTTTTAGTTCAGGAAGAACCGATTCACCTCTATTTAAAGGGCATATCTCAGCGGAAAAACAAAGAAAAAGTGAGAGGAAAGACAGAGGAAAAAGAAAGGGTGGAGGGGACAGTCGAAGTGGAAAAAGACCAAGGATGACAAGGACTGCAGGGTCGAGCCCCATCATCCTTGGGTGCTAGGGCCGGGAGGGCGCACGTGAAACCTCCAGGAACAAGCACGTACAAACGAGCACAAAGAGCACGAGCTTAGAACCCCCTTGCGGGGATATATATATATATATATATATATATATATATATATTATATATATATACATAGGGTGAGTCAAAAGTCTCCATACATTGGCAAAATGGTCATGATAAGTAAATGATTATTTATTTTTTTTGCAGGTGATTTGCTGAGATGCCTTTGTCCCAAGAAGAGTGTATAGAGATCATTCTTCTGGCAGGATCAGGAAGCTGTCGCAAGGTTGCTGAGGATTTTAATAGGAGAGACACCCCTGGCACACACATCACATACGACACCATTGCCAAACTCATTGAGAAGTTCAAGAAGACTGGAAGTGTTGCAGACCAACTGAGAAGTGGCCATCCATGAACAGCCACTGATGAAGGCACAGCAACCATGGTGCTGGCAGCGTTCGCAAAGAATCCCCAAAACAGCACTTGATGGATGTCTGCAGAATGTGGTGTCAGCCAACAGAGTATCGTCTGCTTTATGAAAGAGCACAGATGGCATCCATACAAAATGCAAATGTTGCAGTATCTTAGCGAAGATGACCTGGACAGACAGCTGGAATTCTGTGAATGGGCAAGAACAAAAGTGGATGAAGACAGAGTTCTCGGCTGGCATCCTGTTTTCAGATGAAGCCAACTTTTATGTTCATGAAGAGGTTAATCGTCCAAACATACATTATTGGAGTGATGACAACCCACACTAGATGAGTCCCTCAAAGACGCAAGGCACTGGAAAAGTGATGGTGTGGTGCGGGATATGGGGCAACACAATTGTTGGCCCTCTTTTCATTGACACCAATCTGAATGCTGAAATGTATCTAAACATGCTGCAAGACAGTCATGCCGTCCCTGCTGAATGAGGATGGGGGATTTCCAGCATACTTTCAGCAAGACAGGGTGCCACCCCATTATGGTATCTGCATGTGCCAGTGGCTGGATCAGCAGTTTCTGGGCCACTGGATTGGCCTCCAAGGTCCCCAGACCTCACCCCACTTGATTTATACTTGTGGGGGCACTTGAAGGCCATGGTGTACCAGGTGAATACACAAAACACAGACCACCTAAAGGAATGCATTCATGATGCGTGTGCATGCATAACACCAGACGTGTTAATGCGCATTTGCCATGACTGGGGGGAATGCATCCATATGTGCATTCAGTGTAATGGTGCCCACATAGAGCATATTTTGTGACTTACAAGTGATTGCATAATAAAGTGACCATTTTGTCTATCTATGTATGGAGACTTTTGACTCACCCTATATATATATATATATATTTTTTTTTTTTAAGTTCGGGAAGAACCGATTCGCCTCTATTTAAAAGGGCATATCTCAGCGGAAAAACAAAGAAAAAGTGAGAGAAAAGACAGAGGAAAAAGAAAGGGTGGAGGGGATAGTCAAAGTGGAAAAAGACCAAGGATGAGAAAGACTGCAGGGTCGAGCCCCATCATCCTTGGGTGCTAGGGCCGGGAGGGCGCACGTGAAACCTCCAGGAACAAGCACGTACAAACGAGCACAAAGAGCACTCAAAAGCACGAGCTTAGAACCCCCTTGCGGGGTATATATATATATATGCTGTAGCTATAACAAACATTGGTTAAGATTCAGTGGAACACATCCACCAAACTCTATATTGATATTTATACAGTGAGATAGAATGAAAGAAAACAAGAATACTTTATTCTATCCTAATTTTGGTGGAAATTCCTACTTATTGAGATATTTATTTTCAAAATTACTAAATTTTGGTGCCATTATTCACTAGTCAAACCTCCTGCCATCTCCTCATGTGACGTGTGTAGTCATGTTATCATCATTAGCCAGTCAGCAGCTGCCCCATTGTTACATGATACCCCCCATGCACACCCACTAATGAAAGGTTAGGTTAGGTTACTTTTGCCATGAATGTTACTGATGAAATTAAGTTTTTCTGGTGTATTTCATGCTGTTTCAATTGATTCTGGCCATTTTAGCCCACAATTTCCCTCTTCAAATCCTTACCCACTTACAGGAATCAGTTATTGGCTAAAAAGCAATATCAATACATCCCTACTGTAGACATAACTTAAATTTATAAACACTTTCATTCATGAAAGCATCCAACTTTTTCTTAAAACTAACTAAAGAGCTACTATTTATCACATTATATATAGCAAGTCTTTCCAAAAATCTACTACTCTATGATTAAGAGTTTTTGTAGAGCTAGTCTACAAGACTTTTCTAATTTTCTCATTATACCCTCAAGTTTTTCTATAAGACCCTAATAAGAAAAAGTTGCTTACCATCAACTGGGGATACTTGGGACAGTGGGGGTAACTTGGGACATTTAGTTTTTGAGGCTTCAGTAGCATTTTTAAATTAAAAAGGGCTGAATTTGAGGCATTTTTTAGTGTTTTACATAGTTTTATATACAGTATAAAGTATCAAACTATAAATACCAAGAAGGTCAATATGTCCCAATTATACCCAGTTAACTGTACATCTAAACTGTCTAAATCTAAAACATTTTGATGTATGTGCCTCCTCAAATAAAATCTTTCAAGGTGTGCAACATAGGGTAACCAAGCTTAAGAGTGGAATACAGTGAAAGATTAAACAAAATGGACATGTATAGTTTTGAAAGAGGTAAATATTCTGCTGAACTTAACCAGCAATTAATGACCAGCAGCTATTTTTCTAGTCCATTTTGATGTGCTTTCAAAGAACCTGGCATCTATTTCTTGTGCAAATGAGCAATTTTTGAGATACAGTATTTTCATCCATTGCGAAAAAATGAAGCCAGAAGCCAGTGCATAACACATGTGCAGTAGTGACTACCCCAGAACAAGTGTCAGGGATAAAAATAAAATATAAAATATTAACATATAAAACAATTATAAAAATGAAAAACCTAATGTAGCTACAGCACTTTTCAAAAATGTCAACATTAATTGAGTGTTTTTAATTTAATTTATGTAAAAAACAATTTTCAGATTGGTGAACAATTCCCCTATCCCACTGAAATACATAATAAACCTCTTCACCATTTGCTCATTTGCAGTTTGTGCGGGTTTCCAAAAACAACCTACACAAAATGTGGGGCATTACTGTGTATAATCTGCAGATGACTTCCTTAATTTTGTAACTAACATTCCTCGTAATAATAATATGCATACCTACAGTGTCTTCTTATAAAGGTTCATCTCATTGATACATACAAAAATATAAAACTTGACTCACATTGCCCTCTGAAGTGACCTATACAAATCCCATTGATGATTTTACTGACCAGTCTGGGTCATGCAGTGTAATGGGGGTAGATGTCAGTTGGAAATGGCTGTTAATTTTGGTTTGGGCCCAGGTTTTATAACAGTGCTTCATTTGGGTGTAATAGCTAACACCTAGATAAAAAGAAATTTGGCCAATATATAACTCCACTGCTTCACACAAGATAAATCCCATTTTCTTTGGCATGTAGTGAATACTGTATATTGGGGTGTATAAGTCAGTATTTTAAGCTTAAAATTATGTCCCTAAAGTAGGGAGTTGACTTATAGGCCCAGTCTAAAAAATTAACTTTCCACTTTCCATTTTAGCTTGTATTTAAAGACAGGTCTACCTGTCATAGGTCCTCAGTCCTGCATTAGTTCACTTTTGGTCAATATCTGAATTGGATCCATATGATGAAGCACTTGCAAATGTACCAGTATCTCAGGATGTATATAATGAACTTATGATGTCAGATCTTTATAGATCTACAGAAGCTAAGGCTAACAAAGACCCTAATTTTTACAAGGTTTTTACAAAGTTTTACTTTTTTATGTTGGCAAGTTGGTGGTCAACTTAAACACCCATAATAGGCTAAAATCTAAATCTGAAATTGAAAGTTAGGGGATTGACTAATCTGGACCATAGACTTATACGCCCCAATATATGGTAGTATGAGTAAGTTGTAGATTTCATTTTGTATGAAGCCTCATGAATGACATGATATATGTCCATAAGTAAGCTTTGATAATACCAAGCATTCTCTTTGCCTTATTTCTATCCCCTAAGCACTGCTCAGAAAATTTTAATCACTATGGTACTAACTATAATGCCAAGATCTCCTTCCTGACTTATGTCCCCTAACTAGTTTCCTTGCATCATACAACTAAAGTTTTCATTATTTTTACCAAAATGGATGAGTTTGCATTTTTGAACATTGAATTCCATTTGCCATTTACAAGCCCAAGCAACTAATCTATCAAAATCTTTTTGTAGTTTATAAGAATTTTCTATGTAACTGGGGCAACTACTGTTATATCATCTGTAAATCATAACAAAAATGCCAGAGTTTAGAGAATCTAAAAAAATTAAAATCAAAGTTATTCAAATTTTCTATCAGTAAAAACAGCTACAATAATTAATCATTGAAAATACCAGCAGTATCAGATCATTTTCAAATAACCTATCATCATGTTCTATTGGGCCAATCCTATCATGCTTTTCATTATTATATTTATAAGAACTAAATAATTTCTTTGTATCTTTATTGCTATTTCTAGTTAGATTTATTTCACTATGCATTTTGTCCTTCCTAATCAAATTATTTAACTTATTCTTAACTGCTCATAATTATAAGAACACTTCCAGAGTGAAGAGCCTTCATACGAGTCATCTTAATGGTATTGACTGACAAAGTTGTGTGTCAGTCGTAAACTTGGGCTCTTCCAAATTTCATAGTGTGCAGCTTTTTAAAAGCATTCTTTTAGTGAAAGTTATCTCGTCATAATAAACTCCAATTAATACTATTAAAAAATTAGTTACTATCAAAATCAAACCTGAAAGAAATGATAAAAAATCAAATTAGTGACTTTTCATACACCTTCTGTATACATACCAGACCCGTTGTTATTCCACACAAATTCTGATTACCTATCAAGTCCGTGACTATAATTACGAGAACTCCTTCCAAAATTAATGGAATTGATTACGATTACATTAAAAACTGTAATCATGATTTCTATGATTCTAAATTAGGTAAATGGAGGACAACACATAACAGGGCATTTTTTTATATAGAAATTACTAGGATTTTGTCCCAGTGGTCCTTCATGTTGCCCCAGTAGTGATGTGTCCCTTGCCCTCCTTTTTTTAAAAGTACAGTTATTATATATATATATGTTGTTTAAATTTAAGTAATCAAGTGGGAAAAATTCTTAGCAAGGAGAAATATTATGATACAGTATACCCTTTTATTTATACAAACATTTTCTGTGATCGATATTCTCCATATTCCATAAGAGAACCAATTGTAAACAGCATGGAAAATCTGTAGAAATAAAGGAAGTTGTTGCTGGTGGTGTCTGTAATTTTCTCAAGTTTTACATACTTAAGCTTTATTCTTTATTCTGTATACAGTATGTAGCACTAAATAGCGTAGAATGTTGCAGAATGATTAAGGAAGTGATCACCTGATATAGCATTATGAATTAGAGTGTATATTCAAGAGTGCCTGAGACACTAGTGAAAGAGAGTAATTGTAATTTTTGCACTTCTGTATTAAACTTATATCCAATATTAGGCTGCTGTTAAAATATAAGTAGCCTACACTCTCCTAACTTGTATTAACTATTAGGCTATTATAAATTAAGCTACACCTTAATTTATATCCAGGAGGCTATTAGGCTGTTATAAATTAGCCTACACTTCCTTAAGTTACATCCAGTGATATAGCTGCGCCAGTACTAAATATTGTAGTAATAACATCAGTAAATTCTTGAGGAATTATGTACGTTATTAAGCATGTATGGAAAGTCACAGTACACAAGTTCTGCAAAAAATAATAAAAAAAACACCCATTTTGAGAGAATATTCCCTCACAGAAGGGGAAGCCCCTCTGCACTCTCACACTAAGTTTAAAAGTATGTGTTGCTGCTACGCATAGATCTGCAGCTGTACCACTTATTTTTTTACAACCCTGGTCCTGATTTTGAGGCTTCATGCCTTTTGAAAATATGGATTTTAAACATTTTGCAAACTCTGACAAAAATATCTATGCATTTTTGGAGCTTTCCTGACTCAGATAATTGTAAGCTCATGTTGTTTGTCATTATGAACTCATTGGACTGCAGGTTGTTCATACCACTGTTGCCTTGTTGGCTTCTTCCAGATAAGTTCTCAGGTTTACTTTTTATATTTCTTTTTTTAAGTATCCCACAACCATACCCACCTCAAGGAAGTGACAGCAGTTGTTCCATTTCTGTCTGGCTCTGGCAACTTATACCAGTGACATCTGGCACTGTTCAGAAAACCTTAGCAGCATTTGCCACCATGTCATCCAACTCATTGCAAACAAAGCATATTATTAGTCACCACAATACCATTCTTGATGACTGCCAGACTTCAATGATGGAGGAGACCAGGAATGCCAGGCTTACCATCTCCCTCAATGGAGTAGGAACAGCCTCATATGATCCTCGGCCAGCAGTTGTGAACTTTTTGAAGATGTGTGCAGCACCTGCTGCTGAGGTATATGCATTCAGGGACTTTGCCAAGAAGTTTTTCCAAATGGGAGATGAGGGAATATAATTTTATTTTATAATTATCTTGAGCTATTTTGTTTTTACTATTTTTTGTTTTTGTCTTGATTTTCATGGAAATATATCTTCTTAATAATATTATGAAGTGTCCTTCACATCTACCACTATCTGCTTGCTTGCTTATGCTCACTCTCTCATAGATAATATCTCAATTTCTTGTTTGGGTCTTTTTTCTTCTGTTGTGCCCTTCTGACTTTTGTCCCAGCAATAAAAATTCCTTTAAAAATGGACTGCCATGAAGGGTTGCAATGGCTGAAATCAAATTATTTAAATCGTGATTTAAATTATAAGGAAAAAATGACTGATTGAAATCAAAATATGATTTTTCTTTCTCACAGACAAGGAATAGTACTATTCCATCAACATAATCTCATTTTAGTTCATATCTTACTATGTATGGGTGAGTTAGGACTATCAGTTATTTTCTAAGTATTGCAGGTTATTCTTTCATAATGAGTGTGTGAATATGTTGCAAAACAATTAATGCTATAGAAGGTGCGATCCAAAAGTTCCTGGACTGTACCAACAAAAAATGTAGGCTTACCAGGTTCTAATTACTGCTGTCCCCTTCGAAGTAGTCCCCTTGGAAGTTGATACAGCAGGCCCAGCGATTTTCCCACTGCTGGAAGCACCTCTGGAACTCCATTTTGGGGATGATGTTCAGCACCTTGTGCGATTCCGCCTGAATCTCCTGGATGTCATCAAATTGTCACCCCTTCAGCCGGATCTTCATCTTGGGGAACAGGAAGAAGTCACAGGGGACTAGGTCAGGAGAGTAGGGGGGGGGGACCACTGCCATGTTGTTTTCCGCCAAAAACTGCTGCACAGACAGAGTGGTGTGGGTCGGCGCGTTGTCTTAATGCAGCAGTCAGTCCTCCTCACATCCTCCCTCAAATGCCTCAGGACCTCGATGTAAAAGTGCTGATTCACCATCAAACCTACAGGAACAAACTTCTCATGAACAATTCCCTCCATGTCAAAGAAACATATCAGCATGCTCTTGACATTGCTCTTGACCTGCCTCACTTTCTTCGGTCACAGTGAAGTTGGACTCTTCCATTGGGATGACTGCTGCTTGGTTTCTGGGTCATAGCTGTAAACCCAGCTTTCATTACCAGTGATGACCTTGGAAAGGAAGTTTCGATCGTTTCTGACTTGTTCCTGGAAGTCCCTGCATACAGTGAGCTGGCATTGCCTCTGGTCCTAGGTCAGCAAGCAGGGCATGAATTTGGCAGTGATCCACTCATGTTGAGTTCCTCCATGAGAATGCGTTGGCATGAACCAAACAATAGGCCAATGATGCTGCAGATGTCATTAATCATTTGCCGACAGTCCTTGTGGATGGCCTGACACACTTTTTCAACATTTTTGTCGGTTCTGCTGGTTGAGGGCTGACCAGAACGTTTGGAATCCTTAACTGACGTTTGCCCCCGTTTGAACCACGAGAACCACTCGAAAGTCTGGCTTCTGCCCATGGCGTCATCACCAAATGCTTGTTTAAGCATTTTGTGGGTCTCCGGTATGGTTTTGCCGAGTTTGAAGCAAAACTTTATGCACACACACACACACACACTGCTCCTTCAAGTCTGCCATTTTTCTTCTTGCAAATATCACATAAAATCACTAACACACAAAAATGCTTGTGAAAAAAATGTGTACATGTATCACCATGTCGCACGGCACACTGCTTCATGATAAAGCTGTTTAGCGCTATTTAGCAGCACAAGTCTATACTACGGCCTGTTAGTGCTCCACGCTGCCAGTCCAGGAACTTTTGGATCACACCTTGTATAATAGTGAATATTAGATACTGTACTCAAAAAATAACATTTAAATAAAAATTTGTACTTCTTGAAGATTTTTATTCATAGCACACATTTCAAATATTTTCTACACTTTCTGCATTTCAGAAGTCTGAATTTGTTTATTTAATGTGATAAAGTTTTCCACATACTGCATGTTTAAAGTGACTCGTTGCAAATAAATGAACATATTTTTAAGTATAATAACTGAAAAGTGTTTAATTATCCAACTGACATACTTGGATAAATTTTAAAGTAAATTTTCTAAGTGATTGTAATTAATTAATTTAAATTTTAAAAATCTAGTTAAAAAAAATTTTTTTTTATTTAAATGAAAAAAAATCATGATTTTAGTTGTGGTGGGTTGTTTTTTGGTGGTGTAATTTTTGAAACAAACTTGAAATCTTATGAAATAATAGCAACTTCATATGGTGAAAAATTTCATTATAATGTGAATGTCAAAGCACGACAATAAAATCCACTGTTTAGACAGAAGTACCACAGAAGGGGATAATTTCAACATCAAGGGGTAATTTCAGCACCTTGACTTTATTCCACAAAAAGTAACATTTTCACCAAAAGTAAAAGAAAATTTACCAGGAAAAAAAAAATGTTCTGAAAGAGTGCCGTGGTCTCTAGTTATAATTTGACATAGGAAAACTCCTGGAAAAGGCGTTGTTTAGTAGGTGAAAAAAAATAAAATGTCAATACTAAATTTTTTTCCCCTTTTCTAAGTTACTCCAGCCTATTCACCAACTAAACAATGCCTTTTCCAGGAGTTTTCCTATGTCAAATTACAACTAGAGACAGACCACTCTTTCAGAACATTTTTTTTTTCTGGTAAATTTTCTTTTACTTTTGGTGAAAATGTTACTTTTTGTGGAATAAAGTAAAGGTGCTGAAATTACCCCCTTCAATGGTATATTTCCAAACATACTTCTGTCTAAAGAGTGGGTTTTATTGTAATGGTAACTTGACTTTCATATTCATTGATATGTTGTAATCATGATTATGATTCCAACATGTCTGATATATATATATATATATATTGAGGCCCGTAGTGTAGTGGTAGCATGTCTGACCGGCAATCGGAAGGTCCTGGGTTCGATTCCCGGGCAGTCACCTCATTTTTCATTTGTTCGTTATTTCTCTTCCTCGTGTGCAGAACACTCCTCTATACTTACGTTGTTTCTATACATTAATATACTGCGTGGTCATTGCAGTTATATATATATATATATATACAGGGTGTCCCATAAGTCCGGCATCATAGGAAAAATTCATATTTTTTTTATTTCTATAAACCATAATTCATATTTTCCTCTTTCTACAGGCCATAATGTCTGTGAGCAAGGAAGAACGAATCCAGATAATTCTACTCATAGGAAATTGGAGTCAGAGAGAGGCTGCTGCTGAATTTAACAGACTGCATCCACACACACAACTCTGTGTTATTGGCTCGCGGTCTGGATGCAGTCTGTTAAATTCAGCAGCAGCCTCTCTTTGACTCCAATTTCCTATGAGTAGAATTATCTGGATTCGTTCTTCCTTGCTCACAGACATTATGGCCTGTAGAAAGAGGAAAATATGAATTATGGTTTGTAGAAATAAAAAAATATGAATTTCTCCTATGATGCTGGACTTATGGGACACCCTGTATGTACAGAGTCATGCAAGAAGTAAATAGACACCCTTAATTTTATGGTAAAATGTATGCATCCAAATTTTTTTGCCATTATTATGACTAATATTCATTTCCTTTTTTTAGATTGTAATATACCCATCCTAGAACATGCCTCGAACACAAGATTCCAAAGAAATTTCTGACTTTCAACGAGGATGGATTGTTGGTCAATCTGAGGGTGGACTGTCCCAGCGACAAATAGCTAGGAATCTCAGAATACCCCTTTCTACTGTTAACAGAATAATAGTCCAATTTAAAGAAAAGGGCAAAACATCAATTGAATCACGACCTGGTTGACCTGGGCCTTCTGACAGATGTCTTCGTTTTGTTCGAAGATCTGTTGAGAACAACCCTCATTTAAAAGCTTCAGAAGTGGCAGAAAAACTCAAAATTAGCCCAAGAACAGCAGTAAACTATCTTCATCAGCTTGGTTATTATGGACGTGCAGCTATATCTTGTGTTCGAGGCATGTTCTAGGATGGGTATATTACAATCTAAAAAAAGGAAACGAATATTAGTTATAATAATGGCAAAAAAATTTGGATGCATACATTTTACCATAAAATTAAGGGTGTCTATTTACTTCTTGCATGTCTCTGTATATACAGGGTGTCCCAGGAGGAAATGTCAAGAAAGAAATACCCAGAGTCAAATGGTGCAAAGTAGAAAGTATTATATCGACATGTGCCTGATTCCCAACCATTACCGAGATACAGGCCTCTACATTTGGGTAACTAAAACATAATAAAAAGCTGATCTTAGATAATATTCAATGACATTTAATGATACATTGGCAACTGTGCAGATCCTCACATTATTTATGTACATTATTTTTTTGTCTGGGGGTTCTTGAAGAGTAACGTTTATCAGTGGGGTAAGCCCGAAACTAGGGAGCAGTTGGTTGCACGTATACAGGATGCGTTCATAAACCTCAGAAATGAACTTCCGCGTTTTCCTTGGCAAGACTCGATGGATCGGAGGCTCGCCGCGTGCTTTGAAGAAGGAGGGGGTCACTTTGAAACCATTCTGCAATAAGTGCAATAGTGTATTGTATGTTTGTACTTTTTGTAAACCACAAGTGTCATTAAATAGTATCTAAGATCGCCTTTTTATTATGTTTTAATTACCCAAATGTAGAGGCCTGTATCTCGGTAATGGTTGGGAATCAGACCCATATCGATAGAATACTTTCTACTTAGAAATACCCAAAGAGTGAAATGGTGCATTCTTGACATTTTCTCCTGGGACACCCTGTATATATATATATATATATATATATATATATATATATATATATATATATATATATATATATATATATATACACAATGGGTGATTACAAATGAACTTCCTGATTTTAAACATTTATTATGAAAAAACTAAAAGCTACAGCAAAATGCAAGATATACAAATAAAGAACTAAAAAAGTTTTATTTACAAGCTATTGAAGTTCAATATGAGCTCCCTTTGTGGCTCCTTTTGAGGTTACAACATTCCTGAATGAGCAGTTGCCTGATCAATGGATCAGGCATGGCTGGTGGGGTGGGGGGGTGGGGGCACTCCTTGGCCAGCTCATTTGCCCAATCTAACCCCCCTTGACTTCTTCCTCTGGGGCTGTCAAAAAGAGTGTTTTTGTTCCACCAATGGCAACAACTTTGGAACATTTGAAGGAAAGGATACATGAGGCTATTAAAAAAGTTGTAATGATATGCTACAAAATGTATGGAGGGAAACAATACCACTTTGATGTCTGCAGAGCCACAAAAGGAACTCATTGAACTTAAATAGCTTATAAATAAAACTTTTTGAGTTCTTTATTATTTGCATATCCTGCTTTCACTGTAGCTTAGTTTTTTTATGATAAATGTTTCAAATTGGGAAGATCATTTAATCACCTGGTATATAAAGTAGGTGTATTATCATAAAATAATACTGCGGTAAAATGTGCTTGGAGAGAAGCAAAAATGCTATAAATTAGGATCCAATTTGAGATTTTGATAGTACCATATAATGTTTCAGACCAACAAAGACCCTAGGATCCACTCATGGCTGGTCTACTTAACTGCGTTCATAATTGTGTACTGCGCATGTCCTCCATGGTGGTGGAGGGGACCTACAATTTTACGTGGGTTCCGAACCACAAGAACATAAGAAATTTTTATAGTGGGCACACTAGGGGCCACTTCGGCCCATCGAGGTGGCTCCACTATGTAAAAACTGCCTGTACATTGGCAACAACCAATTTTTACAAAACTAAATAATTATCAATTAAAAACTAAAGATAGAATCTCTCGATCCAGAGGATCAAGTCATAATAGACTACTATCCACAAATGTGTTACATTCTATATCTATTTATAACCGACATGCAAATATATCAGATCCAAAGAATCCAGTCAATTTCATTACAGTATCCTTAGTTTGGTTGAGGGGCATTAGTTCCTCTGCTTATTTAAAATTTGTCAGTCAGTCACAAGTAACTTCTACTGGTATGTGTTTAAGCCTATTTGTGTACCAATATTTTCTTTCTTTTTAGGTTACACTATCAACTTTACATATTGCATAGTTCCAAATAACTATGAGTCTTTTTAACACTCTATCACTGAGCAGTATGGAAGCTACTGCTGCCCTCTTACTATTAGACAGTGATGATACAGACTGTATTATAAGGGATGAAATGCAGAAATTGAGGGAAACATTAAAAGCATCTGAGGACCAGAAACACACACTTAAATCCTGTGCATTTCGAATAAAGCAGGAAGATAAAGATAAGTTCTTGAAACCCAAGGACAAAAGGAAGAAAATTGATGAAAGAGAAGGGGATCATGCACATGCCTCTGAAATAAAAAAAAAGAAATATGGTTATTGGTATGGTAATATTTTTAGTTAAGATACTTCTTCCCTCACATCCATGAAAATACAGATTATTTAAACAAGCCCTTTATATTCAGTTCAAATTAAGGAAAAGTTATTTTGAAAACTAAATGCAGTGATCAAACCTAAGTAGGCCTAGTGAGTTTTGCATTTAGGATCTGCCTTTGAATGTAATAAGTGCTTTGTTTTCAAGGTTAACTGCTGCAAGAACACCAATATTTGCAGAAAACTTCCTTCCAGAAATGTCTATTAATGACTACAAGACACACTTTGGACTATCACCTTCTCAGATTGAGGTAAAATCTAAAACTGTTAGCCACTGACTGAACATGTATTAAACAATTTTTAAAAAGTTTTGAAAAAATTTATCAAAATACACTTTGTTCGGGTCACTTAGGGTCTTCTTTATTATTATTATTTATAAAGTATAGGCCTAAAGAGGAAAGAGGAATGAATTTTGTGTGATAGGAATAGAATAGGTGGGGGTCTGTCAAATCTCTTGTATGCAGATGATCCTGTCCTATTTGCACAGTGTATGATATGCAAGAAGAATTTTGTGGCAGTGTCTGAGAGAAGATTGTTGGAAGTGAATGTGGGTAAGAGCAAGTATTGATTGTGAATAGTGATGGAAATTCAGACTGCCACATGATGGTTAATGGTGAAACACTAGAAGTGGTAGTCTAAGTATTTCAGATGTGTATTGAATCTGAGTGCACCAGATATCTGGTGAATATCCAGTATCTGGCTGATCCAAATGAATAGTTAATAAATATTTATATGATTATGATAATTATTTACGTGCTGTTCATAGAATTTGATAGGCATACGTATTACAAAAAGTAAAAAAAAAAAGCCTGTAATTTTTATATTGGTTCAAAAAAAATAATTATAATGATTATAACATTGTTCATGGAATTTGATACCTTTTTTTAAAAAAATAAACAATCTTAAGTTATAATCACCTATAATTTCTATATTTGTTTAAAAAAGATAATATACACATCAATTGCAATAAATAAATAAATAAATAAACAGCCTCCTTCCCAAGGATCAGGAGTCAGGATTGAAAAAATGCCATTTCCCCTAGCAGGATAAGTTCCTACTCTCCTGCAGGAATAGGGGCCAATATGTGCTAATGTACAACTGTATTGTAGTTATTATTAGTTAATTGTATGGCCTATGTATGTTTTGTCATATGAATATTGTAACAGAATTAATTAAATCTGAAAACTAAGGATTAGGTTAGATTACAGTATATTGTAAGAAAGAATATCCAGCAGATTTGCTATCTAGTGCATCACTAGTATTGAACAAAAGATGTACAAGTGCTGATGAAGTTACTAGTAGAGTGAATCAAGGAAGAAAGCAGAAACTGGATAGGAATGCTACAATTTGTTTATACAAATGTGTATTATTACCGATACATTTGTATCAGTGTGAAACATTGGCATAGTGTGAAAGGGAGAAATGGCTGCAAGTTGGTTGGAATGGAGGAGGAGTGGTAGAGGTAAGTTCAGGACGGACACTCATTTTTGATAAGACCTGAAAGCACCACCACAGGATGTCTGTATGAATGGATGTGTATGCTTTAGTTTCTACCTCTTCTCACCCCAATTCGTTGGGAAATGAGATTTTGACAATGTGTGTACAGTATACACAACAAAGAAATCCTTGCATATTTGAATGGGGGGGGGGGGGGGGGGGGTGGGGGGGATAGTGGTCTAAATTCTTGCCACAATGAACACAGGTCGATCCTGAACATTTGTTCGAAGTAAGAAATAATAACACTGGTCAATGAAGTTTTTGTCAGAGGTATACAATATTTACTTGAACTGTATGTAATTTTTTTACGTTGATTATGGAAATAAAAACAGAATTTTTCTATCACCCACAATTTTAGAGTGACATGGGAATTTACATTACTTAGGATTTGAGTCAGAATAGGAAGGGGGTGGGGTCTGCCCCTGCCTCCTCCTCCGCTGCTTATAAGTTGCTGCATGTCACTGTTGACTTTCATTTGTCAGTTACTCACTTGATTTTGCTCACTGAACATTTTTGGTGAGCTCAATATGCATTTTCTACTTTGATATTGCTATTACGTCTATAAATTAATCCAAATTTCATTTTCGATTCACTTAATATTGGTGGGTGATAGACAAATTTTGAGGTCATTTTTTAACTCTGCGGTAAAAAACCTATAAGATCCACTCATTTTTGTTCATGTGACTCCACCCGCCAAAAAATTCTTTTTTGTCATCCAGTGTAATTAGTTAGGACCAAAACCTGGCATAGCACCCAGGCCACCTAATGCGACATATTACTGTAACTCTTCTGTTATTATTACCACTATCATGATTCGAACCTTTCACCTGTATTTCACTGAGTTATGGACACTGACGTAAGTGTGTGTGTTGGGGGGGCTACTACTCTTCCCCTTTGACATAATTGTCTGAAATTAGAAACTCTTCCAAAGGTGTTTTTCTGACCTTTCTTAGCTCAACTCTAGGGAGGCGTACGGTTCTGAGGCTGACTCCTGTTGTCCTCAAGGACTGTATTTCTGTGCTGATACCCTGCCTAGACAAACTCTTTCATCTTTGTCTTTCAGCTGGTACTTTTCCTTTTTGCTTGAAGTTCGCTTTCATTCAGCCTTTCTCAAAGAAGGGTGACTGCTCTCAACCCTCCAACTATCATCCAATACCCTTGATCTCTTGTCTTCAGTTCTTGAATCTATCCTTAATAGAAAATTCTTAAACGCTTCTCTTCCCGTAATCATTTTTCATATCGTCAGTATGGGTTCCGCAAGGAACGTTCTACTGGCGATCTTCTCGCATATTTCTCTGACTGGCTCGGGATTTCAGAGAAGCCTTTGCTATTGCGCTAGACATATCAAAAGCTTTTGATAGTCTGGCAAAAATCCTTAATTTCCAAACTGCCCTTCCAAGGTTTTTATTCTTCTGTCTGTGCCTGTGCCTTCATCTCCGATTTCTTTTCCGGCCGATCTATAGCTGCGGTCGTAGATGGCCACTGTTCTCCGAAAGCACTGGTTCCCAGACGTGGTGGGCTTGCTTGCTTGTCTGTCTGTCTGTCTGTCTTTTAGTTAAGAATAAAAATTGCTTATTAAGCTTTATGTAAACATGATACCAGCCAGCTTAGCAACATGGGAGGTGGGCCATGAGTTATTCGAATCAGTTCTAGTGGGCCATTGCCTCAAAAAGGTTGGGAACCACTGTCCTAAAGCTATTAATAGTGTTGTTCTTCAGGGTTCTGTCTTGTCACCCACTCTTTTATTTATTACTAGCCGGGGTACCAGGTATTTCCGGGAAATTTAAAAAAAAAAAAAGTTAGAAGAATATCAGGTAACTGAATTGAATTCCCGTTTAAGTCAGCTGTACACGCTTGATGATTGGTGAGGTTAAGTTGTGGTATTTTCGTTAGTTTTAACGAAAATATCACGACTTAACCAAACCAGTCGTCAAGGGCATATAGTTGACCTAACCGGGCATTCAAATTTCCCGTGTTTCGATTAATTTTAAGCCACTTTTATCAAATAATTTTCTCTCGAGGAACCGTTTCCATGTTTTAGGGGTGGGACAGATTTTATATATATATATATAGCGTGGGGTTAGTGACCCCGCTAAGTTACTAGGTTTCTAAACAACAAAGGCACTTAATGGGGCGTTGAATTAGATATTCTTTAGTCTCTCTCTCTCAACCCGTGTAAGAACTTGATAACCTCGAACAGTTGACCACGCAGCCTCCGAGTTTCCAGCGAAAACAAGTTCAGGGCGCGTAACCGTCGATTGTAGCCCATATGCCTAACGGAAGGGATTAACCTTGTGGCCCTCGCCTGCACTCGCTCCAGCCTCTCAATATCTTTCCTGAGGGTGGGCGACCAGAACTACACAGCATACTCCAGGTGCGGCAGAAGGTTGTAATTAAAGGGGTTAGTTCGGGTTGGGCCTCGGTCACTAGTGGGGTTCCTCAGGGTTCCGTTTTGCGGCCACTGTTGTTTATCATTTACATAAATGATATCGACGGTGACATCGTCAGTCGGATCGCCGATGACACCAAGCTTGGGGCCAATGTTGGGACGCCCGAAGCGATCGAGCAACTGCGTGCGGACCTAGGTAGGATAGGAGAATGGTCCGAAAAATGGCAAATGCCGTTTAACTTGGGTAAATGCAAAGTGATGCACATTGGCTACGCCAATCCCAAGTCGGACTACTCGATGTTGGGGAGTAATATCGAGACGACTGATTTGGAAAAGGACTTGGGTGTGCTAATTAGCAGCGACCTTAAGTTTACGAAACAGTGCGTAGAGGTGGAAAAGAGAGCCCAGAAGCTGTTGGGTTATATCAGGAGGCAATTTCAGTTTCGGAACAAGGAGATTGTGCTCTCTCTGTACAATTCCCTGGTTCGGCCGCACCTGGAGTATGCTGTGCATTTCTGGTCGCCCACCCTCAGGAGAGATATTGAGAGGCTGGAGCGAGTGCAGGCGAGGGCCACAAAATTAATCCCTTCCGTTAGGCATATGGGCTACAATCGACGGTTACGGCCCTGAACTTGTTTTCGCTGGAAACTCGGAGGCTGCGTGGTCAACTCATCGAGGTTTTCAAGTTCTTACACGGGTTCAACGATGTCGATTTTAGTAGCATGTTTAGTTTAAATGATAACCAAACTCGCAACAATGGTTGGAAGTTGGATTTGAAACGGTTTAGGACAACTGTGTGTGGGAATTACTTTACGTATAAGATCTGTGACACGTGGAACAGTTTACCTTCAGAAGTTGTGAACATTTCCTCTGTGGATCATTCCAAGAAAAGGTTAGACCAAATCTTGCACATTATTCGAGTGTAGAAAGTTTTCCGTGGCACCCGTTGCCATTGGTACCTCCTCGGTATGGGCCGCAAGGCCTTTTGAGGTACTTCTTTTCCTCGTAATTCTCTCTCTCTCTCTCTCCTTTGTGATAGTGTAGCGAAATTTTGATAGACTACAATATGTTGCGCGCAGGGTCACATTTAGTAAGCCTGCCAAGTATGGCCGGGAGCTGAGAAAGTTAGGGACAGGCAGACATCGTTCATTTCGCTATTATTTATATTGATTATTAATGACTATATAATTATTTTATTTTTTCAGAAACTTTCAAAGCTCATTAAGCCATTTTATGTACGGAATGAGAAACAAAAGAACTTGGAGAGCTTTGTCTTAGTTGGTCTTGCAACCTTGGCTACTCAGAAAAGTTACAGAGAAATCGGTATACAAATGTCAAGGAGTAAAGGGCACGTGTGTGTTTGGAGTCAAAAATTCAACTCCATTCTAGCAGATTATTTTACATATTTAATAAAATGGCCGAAAGAAAACGTTGATCACATGGAGTCTGAATTTAAATCAATTTGTGGATTTCCAGGTGTTGTTGGAGCATTTGGCGCTTGCCACATTCCCCTGAAGTATGCATCAAAGTCATCAGACATCTGTTTCAAAAACAACAAAGGATTTTATTCTTTAGTATTATCCGCCACATGTAACTACAACATGCGCTTCACTTCCCTTTCCATAGATACTCCGGCTAACTTTCAGTCCACAAACGGGATGAGTAACAAAACTATACAAGCCCTCATGACGAACCCCCATTCTTTGATTCAAAACAATATGCACATTTTAGCAGGCTCTGGGTTTCCTCTCTGTAATCAAATCCTTACACCATTCCTAAAGAGCGAGGAAAGTCTTTCAAAGGAGCAACGAATTTATAACAAAAAGTTAGAACAAACCAGGAAAATAATTCTGAGGAGTTTCACTCTTCTTAGAAGGCGATTCCAGCGCCTTTACGTGATCGATGTGATGGATTTTAATCGCGCTGCTGCTTCCATTGTTGCTGCTTGCATCCTTCACAACTTCGTAATGGAAGACGAAGGCTTCGAAGGTTCTGAGCAGATTCCTCTGGAAATCGAAGACGTTCTTCAGATCGATTCCAACGACGACCCTTTGTGTGTCAAAAGAGATGAAATTTCCCGGAGCACCACTGACGACAATTCGCCCACTTAACATTTGCAGAATGCATACTCAAAATGTTCAAATTGTCATTGGGGGATCACTGGTTCTTTCACCAATAATATCCGAAGCTTCGCGTATCGCAGTGACAATCTACAAACAGATGGATGCACATACTCAACATGAAAACTAAAAAAAATTTACAGTTGAGAATTCCTTTAATCAAATCTAACAAAGAACTATATATATATCGGATGAATTAATTTCACAATTAAACACGTGAAATGATTGAATGCTGCAAACCCACAAGGAAAAAGATTCCAAGGCCTTTCGTGTATTCAGAGCTACACCTCGTCAGGGAATGAATAGAGAAGGCAAGATGCCCATAAATATATACAACGTAGCGGAAACCAAAACAATTAGCACATACTTAACAAGAGTTAATGAGAGGCAACAGGAATTTTAACAAGATATTGTCAATTTTATACATTCCCGCACTGTTATTGAAATTGTTTTTAAAATGGATAAATGCACATTCTAGAATATTTCTTTCTATTATATCTCTGTTTTCAACAAGCGCTTTGGAACTATCCCACTTGATGCTATAATTACATCTACACATACGGTTAAACAAAGCATTGGAATTATTAACTGTTCGACCCTAATATCTAACGTTTTACCCGTCTGGCCTGTATATACTGAGTTACATTGTGTACATCCGATCGAATACACACAACCAACGTTATTATCCGGGCTATTCTTTATTAGGCGTGATTTAACAGTATTATTATACTTAGAGACTACTTAAAGCAATTGGCATCAATGTAGTCTTTAAGTATAATAGTCTAGTCAATCTAGGCTATATTTTTGGTCAACCTGGAAGTAATTGTAACAGAAATTGTTTCATCGTTTTTGACATCCCCAAATATTCAAAAATAACACATTAAAAACTTACCACCATTGGGTGAGAAAATTTTTCAGAAAAATGGAATTTGTATTAACCCCTCACACCCCTAGGTTGGTAGGTCAAAATGACACCATCTTGTATTTTTCTAACCTTTAACATTAATATTTTTTCTTCAAATTTTCAGTAATCCTTCCTAAATGGTTAGCAAATATTTTTAGTTGATAAAAAATTACTCAGTTCATAAGGGGCGCTCCCATCTCATGCTAAAAGGCGAAAAACGGAACATCGCGCTGCGTATCGACCGCGATTGTAGGCATTATTGACCATTGCTCAAGTACTCGAGTAAAATTGACCATTGGACATCATAATCGTAGAGGCTTTGATTAGGTCTTTCAAATGAACCCCAACACCACTAGTCTATCCTTCATAGTTTCGAAGATAATATATATTTTCATATTAACGACGTTCACTCGTTTTGATTTCGTTTTTTGGACATAACTCTTGGATAAACCGATATTTTGATCTGAAATTTAGTTTATAGAAAAAAATAGCATGCTATGTCAACTCAAATCAATACATAACGATTTCACAGGGATAGGCATTTTGATATAGCCTATGCGTGATGGTGAGTTAGTAAAAATCTGGGTCTGTATTATTTTCGTCACTGTTCTCTGCATTCTCTATGTCCAAAGGGTGCTGACAGTTCAGACAAGAAACGCCTTGGCATTCGCCACGCAAGGCTGAGCATTTCAGTCCATTCTTGAAACACGTACATCTCGCGTTCTGACACTACCTCGCAGTTACATCTGAAAAGTTTTAGTAACCTTTCG
This sequence comes from Bathynomus jamesi, assembly GCA_023014485.1. Classification (NCBI taxonomy): domain Eukaryota; kingdom Metazoa; phylum Arthropoda; class Malacostraca; order Isopoda; family Cirolanidae; genus Bathynomus; species Bathynomus jamesi. Next base: position 413,295 of record JAJOZX010000892.1, on the reverse strand, counting down.
AGGTATAAACTGGTAGCAGTTTTCATCTTTTCACAGTCCAACCCCATTCTTCTGGATCAAGATCTTCCAGTCCTCTCCAAACTTGCACTTGGAGGTAAACACGCAATGAATAGAATGATGCAGCTGCGGATGTTGGAGGCAAGCTCTCGGGAGACAACTTTCATACTTGCAGCCAGAGGTGGGGAGTCGGGAGTCGGTAAAAACGACCGACTCCCGACTCTGACTCAATTTCTATATGCCAACAACTTACCAGAATACTACTCTGCCCTAAATAAATATCTTGCTGAACTAATTCTAGATTCACATTTCCACATTTGATTTATTGTTCTGGTAAATCTTAGCAAATGAATTTCATATTTCTATTTTAGGATACTAGGTACCATATAAAAATTAGCAATATATTAATTATTAATTTAATTAGCCCCTATTAGTAATGAGTCGTGGGCCTAGTAGAAAATCAGCAGTCTTTCAATATTTTAAGCTAAATGAGGATGAAAGTATTTTTATTTGTCAAGTAGAAAAGGATGGTAAAGAGTGTAATGCAAAAATTAGTGCTTACACTGGGAAACATGCTAATGCTCCAACTAGAGCCTCAAACTTGAAACGCCATCTACGAAACAAACATCCCAATATTTATAAGGTTGTAGATCAGCATGATAAGGAAAGAGTCGGGAGTAGGGAGTCGGTTGTTTTTGGCCGACTCCCCATCCCTGCTTGCAGCAACTTTCCGGTAAAATCTTGTGACACGAAGCTTATCAAGCGAGCTTTCTTTTTTTCCGCCATAAACAATAAGCAACAACTTTTATCCAGCAGTAATAACTTCTTCTCTTGTTGATGTTGAGTTGAAAACTTGGCTTAAGCGTTGAAAGCTTTCGTCTTTCTTAAATTTTTGCAGGGCCACATCTTTACCAATGGAGAACAATCTGGACGTTGTATCACACCCAAGTAAGGCGTGAATAAGCAAGATTGCTTCGCAAATCTTCAATCCTAATTTCGATTTAGCGTACTTGATGTCCCCCAGTTTGGTTTTCGCTTTCGATCGAGTTTTTTGCTCTGATGTGAAAAATATTCTGTGACCATCTACATCAGCATGATGGAGCAGGAGAATGAGAATATCGGTATCTTCTGCAATAACAACTGTTGGTTTACTTCTGGCAGATGCAATTGCTGTCTGTACAATCAAAAGGTCTGCATCATCAGATGATTGGATTGCTTTCATGTTTTCTTCGTTCATTTTAGTCGCCAACATTACTAGAAATGTCTGCTTGTTGTCGAGGTTAGTAAGAAACTCGTCTTTCTTCATATTTAGCTTCATTTCTCCTGTTAAACGTACAGGTATGCCCTGCTTGCCTTTGGTTCTGCGAATGTGGGTTGTATCTTTGGTACAAGGCTTCCCGTCATACCCATCAAATACAACGACTGTTCCCTCTCCGTAATGCTTGAGGACGTATTCTACATAAGTTTTGCAAATCTCGTTGTATGTTCTTCCTTTTGTCCATTGTACTTTGTGGAGTAAGGATCCTCCATCGAGGACATATGAAATACCTGTAGGAAGTGAAGCATCTGATTCATCAGGCGCAGTTGAAGACCAGATAGAATTTGCTAGCTGTGGTTTATTTGCTTCCCTTCTCTATAAGTGCAGGAGGAAATGTGCACAGCTCATACGAGAATGCTGTCTCCAAGTCTACAGCTGATCCCATACCTTTGACAGTGGTTATTAGACGTTGGAATAACAAGAGAGGATCAACGGGAATAACTTCATCTATCTTAATAATTGATCTTGCTTTCATTGTTATGGCCACATCTTTCTTCTTGAACGTATAATCTGCAACTGGTTTTCCGGACATTGAAGCAAGAATGTTGCTTCCAATAACCTTGGCATTGTCTACATTGACAGTTGAAATAGCAATTTCTACTGTGTCAATGCTCATGAGTTCCTTTCGGTTGTCGAAGGGGTTTCTTGCCACAGCGTAAGCCAAGATTTTCAATGAATCTTTGAAAGCTCTTTCAAGTCGTGCCTGTCTTGTTTCTTTATGCTGCTCACTACCTTCGTACGTTACATCTGTAACTTCCTGCATCGCACGGTTTATTTCTGCACAGGCTGGTGTCGACAGTAGCCAAACTGATCTTTGTACCTGTCATTCCTCGTCCGTGAGTTAGTAGCTATACTCTGGCAGTAAATGAAGAAGGAAGTTTCCTGTTCTTTCGGCTTTTATGAATGTGCATAGTATTTCGACCATTTCTATGTATTGGAACCACAGTTTTGCAATTCTCGAGGAATCTAAGCTATGTTTGTAGTTCTCCAGTTTCTCAATCATCTTTTTGAAGACCACCTCCTTTTCTACATCTTCCGAACTTATTTCTCCCGAGATCAATTAAATCTGAGATCTGTATTAAATCGAAGTTATCAGCAAAATTGAAAACATCTTCTGACTGAGTGTATTCTTCATCATTGTCTAACTTAATAGGGCACTCTTATATTTCTGACATCATTATTGCATGAAGGGCACCTACAACTAGTAGATGACCACGAACGGCTCGAGATATTGCTTTCCCACTTAGCATGTGGGGCACCGTGTTTTCAGCATAGACAGTTTCTAACATTGTCTGCAGTCCGGAAGAAGTCATGTGATGCCCAATAGATCCAAGGAAACTCATGGCAGTGTGGAGCCCACCAAGTCGCAACACTTTCTTTCAAAGGGCTTGCATCATCCACACACTCTTGGATTTCAGTTCCCTTCTAGTACAGTGGCTGATCAAATGTTAGTACCGGTGACATGTAGCGCTTTGCTTGCTCAGACACAAAATGCATGGTTGACAAAATGCACGATTCGTCGCTGGATTGCATATCGATCATCGGCATGAATATAACGGAAGCCTGTCTAGGGTGCTCTCCTTTATGCACCATTTGCATAAAGCCATTCCACGGTGGTCGTTGAGGTTTCAGCATCCAGGTACAATTCCATAAAATGTTGAAGCAACTTGTTGGATCATCGGCATGAAATTGAAATTGATGCAAATCTTTGTATGTTAAGGCGCAAGATCTTCTGCGCGAGCGAAATATGCGAGTTTCGATGCCGCAAATGTCCACGATCTCCTTTGATGTGACATCTATTCTTGGCACTAATTTCGTGGAAGCTACCTTGGGAGTAACTTAACAATTATACCCATACCGTAGAATGTATTTAGACCATCGATTGTTCTAATATTGTGATCAACATTGTCACCAGCATGTGTGAAAGATTCATTGTCAATTCCTGTCCCCTGATGATACGCCGCACTTTTCAAACTTCTGAATCTCTGAGTAGGAAGAGCAAAATCCGTGACTGTATAGAGAGTCAATCAAAAACCTTGATCCAAATTGTCTGTGCATTTGCACTCCCAAGCCAATCTGAAGTGGGGCAATTATTGCTTTTGGTCTGACTGCTTGCGTTATTGCCTGCCCAATAGAGGCAATTCGTAGGTCATTGCTTTTGGCAACAAACATCTTTTCAAGCAGTAATCGTAAAGATTTGGGAAGAAATTCTTTGCAACGGGCAAGAGATTCTATGTCGGGTGGAGAGATACATTGTTGAAGAACTATCGCATTCTTTAATTTCACTTTTTAGCAGCTTTCCCGCAGTTTCAATAATGCGATTTTTTTCAGTTTCTACCTCATCTCATTTCTTGCTTTTATAGAAATCGGAGAATATTCTTGGTTTTTGATCTGTGACAACATTGTTTCCCATTAATCTCCGTGACAACAATTTCATCTTTAAAATGCTCCATCAAACGACTTTTCAGCCATTTGGAAGTATATGCATGACTTGATGAATCTTTCAGATGATCCTGCATTATTGACAAAAGATCATTGATTGTGGTTTGTTCATCATTTTCTCGCAAATAATTCGCCACAAAAGCAAAGGCAGATTCTTGAGATTCATCGTAAGGCCGACCCCTTTTTAAACTTTGACTCGTTTGTGTTACTATAGTATAGTTTTGGAATACCTTTTCCAATACGAAAGTTAGTACTACATGCTTCATGATACACCGCATCTTCTGAATGTAAATCATTTACAAAAGCTATACCCCCCTTTTACATCAACTGCCCGGCCATCCTTGCGCTGTTCGCAAACTTTTAGAATACAGATATCAAACTCACGATTCTTGCATATCACTTGAAAAGCTTTATTATCCCGTTTATCTCTTTCGGTGATGCGATTTTTTCAGAACAAACAATCCAATTCGTAATTAAAGTCGTGATCAGATCTTAAATTAAGTTTAAATGCAGTGGCATCAGAAGATGTGGATGCTTTCTTTTTATTGTAAGATGCAATGTTGTTCTTATTAATATATGGATCTCTACATGATCTGTGTAGTTTGTCTCCAGCTGTGACAAAGATGTCATCGTCTCTTTCTCTGCTAGCATTGCAAACACCCAAGGCACCTTTTTCTGTTAGTGTCACATAAGAATCACGGTCATCTATGACTTCTTGACATATTGCACAGGTTTCGAAACGTTCAGAATCCATTTTGACCTGAAACAAAATAATAGAATTAATTAATTTTATTGCAAAATTACAGTGTTAATTTCGTTTTAGAAACTGATTGGACCTGGAGGTAATTGTATTTTTAAGCGCCAAGTTTAGGATTCAGGCGTATTAAGAAACTCGGATCATATATGATTTCGCAAAGCGGCCATCCTGAAAATCCAAGATGGCCGCTATGGTGGGCCTACCACCCACCTGACAATATCCTAAGCGCTATAATTATATTCCCTGACCCTGAAAATGTATGTTTAGACACAAAAATTGTGAACCTACATATATTAGAAACGAAGATATAAATAAATGCAAGTTTTTCACACGTCGGCCATCTTGAAAATTCATGATGGCCACACTTGACAAACTAAGCATCAGACACTATTCTAATCCATTTTAATGGTTTCGTTGACCATTAAAACCTACAGAATGATATATTACAATAAGAAATTGATTGAATAGTAAAAATTTGGTGCCACTTTGTTACCGATGGTAGCGGCGGCCATCTTGGATTTACGGAAATTGGCCTGGCCCGTTTGTGGTAAGTTTTTAATATATCATTTATGTTGAGGTAAGGGTGCGAAAACAGTCGAAACCATTTCTGTTACAATTACTTCCAGGTCCAATCACAGATTGAATGGACGATAATAATACTGTTAAATCACGCCTAATAAAGAACAGCCCGGATAATAACGTTGGTTGTGTGTATTCGATCGGATGTACACAATGTAACTCAGTACATATAGGCCAAACGGGTAAAACGTTAGATATTAGGGTAGAACAGCTAATAATTCCAATGCTTTGTTTAACCATATGTATAGATGTAATCATAGCATCAAGTGGGATAGTTCTAAAGCACTTGTTGAAAACAGATATAATAGAAAGAAATATTCTAGAATGTGCATTTATCCATTTTAAAAACAATTTCAATAACAGTGCGGGAATGTATAAAATTGACAATATCTTGTTAAAATTCCTTTTGCCTCTCATTAAGTATACGCTAATTATTTTGGTTTCCGCTACGTTGTATAAATTTATGGGCATCTTGCCTTCTCTCTCCATTCCTTGACGAGGTGTAGCGCTGAATACACGAAAGGCCATGGAATCGTTTTTCTTTTTCCTTGTAGGTTGCAATATATATATATATATATATACACACACACACTTTATAGATCCGTCCATGATTATTCATAATAAAAATGAATACAAAATGACAACAGTATGATCAAGGGAATCAGAAAAGTACTTAATGTATAAGACAAAATGAGGGAATGGGAACGGTTTGGGACAAAAAGTCGTTAACAGAGCTCTGATTACTGAGATTTCGTCTACTTCAAGTGAATTAGATCGACAGTATTTTAATAAAGAAAAAATTATACTAGTTCTAGAAAGAAAAACTCATAAATGATTACCTAGTTTTGGAAAAAGGTTCACCTAGAGTCCAGTGATGGCGAACCACTGATACGCGAGTCAAGTATTGACACACGAGCTCTTATTTACGTAAAATGACTAATTTTTAATATTTTCTGCCTTACAATTTTAAAATTATTTTATTCTCCCACCGAAATAAACAGCTGATACGCAATGAAACGTAGAGTATACGTTTAAAAACGTGTGTGTGTATAACAACTTACAATTCATCCAATTCTCCCATACTATTCAATTTGAAGATTATCAGTTTTTCATTGGCGATTTAAAAATGGAATTAGTCGACTTCCAAGAAAGTGCAGTATGGAAGACTAAATTTATTGATCTTAATCTGGTTACAAAAAAAGGAATTGGAGTCCGTCATTTTTGGGTGTAACCAAAGAACAACAATCAATAGAAAGAGTAGAGAATCTTATTCTTGCAGAATGGAACTCTCTACCAAATTCTTTTGCAAATGAAGCAGCTAGCATTAGCTCTGCTAACAATGTTTGATTCATCTTAATCGTGTGAACAGTTGTTTTCCTCCATGAATTTCGTCAAATCTCCATTAGGAATCGCCTTGGCACAGACATGAGCGCTGCATGCGTGTTACTAAAGACAACTAAATATAAACCTCGGATCAAAACATTAGCAGATAAAATCCAACAAGAAGTTCCTCACTAAAAATAGTAAGTAAATTATTGTGACCCAATTTTTTTTTTAAATCAAAAGTAACAAAAATGACCCGCCAGCAAAAAAGGTTCGCCACCAGTGACCTAGACTATTTATAAACACTAAAAATTACTGATCAGCAAAGATGTTTTTAGCGTCACCAAAAAGAATTTATTATCCAAAGGCCAAACAATGCTACCCATTATTAATTTAGCTTTTCAGAAATTTTGTTTCGAAACTGTACATACCATACAACTATTTACAATTATGAAACTAAATGGTTTCTGTTTCTTTAAGGCTCGGACTCTCAGGTCTTATAACAGAAATATGGGGTCGTAAGTACTCTATGTTGTCAATAATGTTCTTCAATCTCCAGTGTTTACGAACGAGTGAATCATCAACAGTGTAGGGCCCATATCGAAGGCACCTAATCTTATACGTTGTGGCATTTGTTTTGAGCATCAAACCCGTTTCGTGTACGAGTCTCCTTAAAAAATCCTCGGTTTCATTTATACAAGATATTTCTGCAATAAAAATAATTATTAGGATAGAAATAGGAGTAAAAGTTCACTATGTAGTTTATCACAAGTGTATGAATATGGTTCAAAGAACAAACGATGGTTGATTCTTCGACGTACCGAAAGCAAAGAATGGAGGCTCGAATTTTATACATTTTAAAGAGTAAGCCAAAGGACAGGAGTCACTCGCAGGACGTACAATCCCTTCTTCTGCCAACGCTTCGTACGTTCCCTTCGGGTTATATAAACTTAAAATTACTGTTAAAAGGGTCATCAACCCCATATCCGTTCATTTAATCCTGCAGCAATGTTCCCTCTAATTTTTTTTAGTCCGTGTGCGCAAGAAATTTTCGTTGTGCACACATTTAGATTCATGGTGAAAAATTGTGCAAACTTTTCTGAGCGCTATTATCTTCAAAATGAAATACATATAAATATTAAATACTTAATAAATATTATTTCCATAAGGTGAGAGCTTGATCATTACGGTACTATTAAATGGATATTAAAAAACTTTTTACAATATTATATATTCTTAAAAAAGAAAACATTTTATCCATTCTAAAAATATGAATAAAATAAAAAATAGTAAAATAAAAGGTTCTTTTGCATTATCCTCCCAACACTAATTTTTTTATATAATGTTGGTTTGGTTTTGGTTATGGTACTTTATTTTCCTTACATTATAAAAAAAATTAGTGTTTAGGTTAGGTTAGGTTAGGTTAGGTTAGGTTAAAAACAGCCCGCCGCAGGCGTTAGCCTTAGTTAGCCGGCTTCAAGTTAGGTTAGGTTAGGTTAAGAATATTTATTCATATAACTAATGATGTAATATTACTGCTTTCATGCCCTTTCACGATTAAAAATTAAGTGTTTTGCTAACGTACTTTATTTTCCTTCCATTATAAAAAAAATTAGTTGGGAGGATAATGCAAAAGTACCAAATAAAATTCAACAAAATAAAGAAATAAAATAAAAATAACATTAATTGAAAATGACTATTTTAGTTATCATTTCTCAAAACAATTTTTAGCATTTAGCAATTTAAAATAGACTATCAAGATTAATACATGATTTTATCCATTCACAAAATAGGAATAAAATAAAAAATAATAAAGTTCAATAAAATAAAATATGATTTTCTTTCAAGCGGTTTCTTAATTTGTTCTTTATAGAATTCATTAAACTGAAATTTTTTAAATTACTTCATTTACTGTCGTGACTCATGATACGCTTGAGCCTGTGCGCATTTTATTTTGCTGTGTGCGCGGGTTCCACAACGCGTGCGCGCGCGCGCACGCGCACACCTTAGAGGGAACATTGTCCTGCAGTCCTCCAATTAAGCTTCATCAGGGTTTGCAGATACAGGAAAAACTAACGAGTAATAATGAATACCGCATTAATTGAATGTAGATGTAAAAAGCTTTCTGGTAGCTACTCGTACTTGCTTAAAATAAGGTCATTGCTATGGCTAGAAATATTTTGTGCAGTTTTTATAAAAGCAGACTTATGGCTCAGTAGGCTAATTATGAAGCGTACGAAATGTATATAAAAAATGTAAACCGTCAGCATTTTTTGTTCGAGATCTTTAACCTTCATCGCAACAACTAAGGCCACATAATGAAGGGGACCTAACTGATCGACGTGGGATCCGAACCATAGATCGCTACGGTCTGCCATGCGGAGGCCAGTCAAACCCCGGCCTAATCTCCAACCCGATCCACAGGGGATCTTAGTAAGAATATAAAATATTTTTTTCTCTAAATATACTTTGGCACACTTAAAATTCCTTTAAAGAACGGAAACAATCATTTTCAGTATTCATTTATCAGACCGTTTGGTTGAGTTGGGTGTACTGAGACGAAGAAATACAGCGTAGTTGATATTGACCACGAGTCGGTACGGTACACTATCTTAATATTAAGCAACTTTGCAACTGCAGTTACCTGAGAGTCGATATTTCCACCAACAAACTCCATCGCTCTTCTCTGATGAGAAGCCTGAATTGCCATTAGAACACTTTCCAGATGATGTAATTGAACGTGAGAAAAGGTTGACTTCTCAACAACCTTTATGTAAAAGGAACAAAAGCCATTTTAAAAAACTGCTAAAAATAAAGTAATGCAATTTGTCCTAATGAACGGATATAAAATGATCAATGAACTTACTTTTCCTTTGTGATGCAAATTTATTGTGCCTGTGCCTAATATTCCAGTGAGCCTGTATGTTCTTATTAACCGAGAATGCTTTATCATGGAAGCAAGGCTTACAGCTTTATTGATGCCAACAACACAAACTCCTGAAGATTAGAGTATTATTAGTAATCTAAACCTGGAGAGTATCTAATTGTGAAATTTCCTGCAAGTTCTTTCTAAAGACTACGTTTCTTGAAAGTTTAAAATGACATTTAAGCTTTGAGTAATTTCCTCTCTAATGATAATATAAAGTTTAATGACACAGACCGTCTTTGAAGAAAACTAAATTAATTTACTTCAAAATCAGTTTCAAGTTAGTCAAAGGTAATTATTTAATAAATACACGATGAACATAAACATAAACCAATTCTACACATTCTTCATTTTTCTTACACTTTATGGGTTACATCCCGCCCGGCAGAGCTGGGCACTTGCGTTTTTTTTTGCGGTACTGCGGTACTACTACCGCACTACCAAACCGGTACCGCATAACGCAGTACCGCAAAGGATCGCTGAAAGTACAGCAGTACCGCTACCGCATTCAAATTTCCCGCGGTACTTTCCGCGGTACCGACCAACACGGTAGTACCGCAGTACCGCAAAAAAAACCGCAAGTGCCCAGCTCTGAGTCTTTATAATAATAATAATAATAAAATACATCGTAACCAGTGTTGTAAAACTGCTTCTCGTCAGTAAGCTAAGTTACGCGACATTGCCACACTGGGTCTGGAGAATAGTTGAATGGGAGACCGCCCTTTGCCCCCAGATTTATGTAGCGACCCTCCATCATATGACCTTAGATGTTGCGAAGGTTAAGTTAAACAACCCCATACTGTGAAACCTTTGCTACTGCACTAGATATCTCAAAAAAGTTTTTAATAGAGCTTGGCACACCCTTAATTTACAAACTCCCTTCCCTAGATCTCTGGTCTTCTATCTGCGCCTTCATCTCCGAATTTCTTTCCAGCCGATCTATGGCTGCGGTTGTAGATGGCCACTGTTCTCCTAAAGCTGTTAATAGTGGCGTTCCTCACCCACTCTCTTTTACTTATTAATGATCTTTAAAGTCGCACTTCCTGTCCTATCCACTCCAATGCCCTTCACTACTTAACCCGCTTCACAAAGCGTCCCTCCTAACAGTCATTCCACGCTTCGCGAGAAAAGGCTATGGCACATCCGACCTCCGTCTTTCTACTATACCTGATTGGGGAATAGAAAACCCAGTTCCTTCGTCCGTTTACTCGTCACAATCTTCCGCACGAGTATCCCCTTATCTTCAACAATACACAAGTCAATCCTTCCTCTTGTTTAAGCATTCTTGGAGTTTTCTTTTCTCGTGATCTTTCCTGGAAAGACGTTGCCTCACTTTCTCTACTATCGCTGTTATAACGGACACTGCTCTTCAAAACTCCCGAACTGCGTGCCTCCGCCATTAAGGAAGGCTTTGCAGTACCAAACTTTCGACACATTCTCATCCCTTTTCTGTTCAACTCTGGAACAATCTTCCTCAACCCATCTTTCCTTCTTTCTATGACCTCCAATCTGTCAAACGCAGTGTCCAGCCATCTCGAAAACTTTAGACCTTGATTTCGGCTCTCGTTCTTGTATGAGAGGTACATTTTTGTAGGCATTCGTCCTTGGCCTCACCTACCTGTAGGAAAAAAAAAAAAAAAAGGAACCATTTATTTCCATACACGTCATTTGTATTTTGTTGTGCTACAACTTTCTCCTGTTTGCTCTTTTCCTTTCAATATTTTGGTTATTCTTCATCATTACTCCGTTTCACTCGCGCAGTAGTTTTATCACTCTTCATTGCTTTCCTCCACCACATTCTTAGCAGCATAACAAAGAAACATTATCTGCCACTTTAACCTTTCTTCATGCTACTCTTTTCATACTGTTCAAATGGCTTGCTTCATTTCCTTTCCACGCAGTGACAGACTTTTATTGCGCGTAACAGCCTCGTATTGATACGTAATCCTTATACGATACGTTAATCAGTTTCATAACTCGGATTTAATATTTATTTCATTGTTCTTTATAATCATTTTCTACATGGTGAAAATGAATTAAAAAGTTATCTTGCTCTTTCCCCTGGGAATAAGGCAGTTAAGAATTGATATCCCTCCTTCCTCGAGCGTGGATAGGATGGCGTTATATCCTCTGCCTCCTTGTGTTTAACAGGGTTGGGCATTAGGCTGGGGTTCCATCTCCGGAAAAATATTTTTCCACCAGCGACACCTACAAAGCCTCGGACTTGGGTTCGTACTGCAGTGTGCAGGCCCTCTCAGAGGTTAAGAGAGGCCTCTGGCCATAATAAAAATAATGCTAACATGAAAACAAAATAAGACCATCATCCCCCCCCTCCCCAACACACACGAGTGAAATATAATTTTTCTTTAACAAATGCTTTTCTAGCCTTTTTCTGTGCAAATGCACTAATTATTGAGGAAAAGTCACAGTTGATATTAAGCACGCCGAACCAATTCAAACGCTCTTGTCCCATAGTTGAACCGTGACACTTCTTTACCTGCTTCAACACGATGAAGGTGCGTTCACCTGAAGCCAGTGATGCGGGGAAACTGACAAAAATACGCAATGCAATTGTGATATTAGGAAACACCCGAGAAAGTCCAAGTTCAATTATTTTTTGAAGCAATTCTCTTGGCTTGCATTCCAACTTAAAGTTCGTGGAATACATTCGTTTGAGGAAGATGACCTCGTCACAGATCTTTTGAGATTTCTTTGTTGTACTGTTGCTGAAATTGTTCAGGTGCAGAAAGTAGATCTTCATTACTGTAGGTCTCACCAAATCTCTTACCTGCTTAAATTTGCAGCTCTAAGCTGATCAGTGTGCGCGTCACATTTTGGTCCAATAGGGAAGGACATAAAAACAAGTCGCGAAACTTAATGCCCAAAAAATTAACAAGTGTTTAAAATTTGAGGTTCCTTTTGAGCTTGAGGCCCGTGCCAAATGGCCCTCCTGGCCCCCCTACCTCTGATTGTAGTTAAGGTATAAATGAGGATTTGTTGCTGGTGATGTGGAATGCGAAGGAAAATTATAAAATTGGGTATGGTGGGAGTTTAAAAAAGATAAGAAGGGTGTTGCTTTGCTCGTGAAAAAAAAAACTATGTCGGAACAACAATGTCTCCTAAATTTGTGACCTTGCCCTCTGGTGCAAGAACCTGATTCTTGCTCGCGACACATCGTTTTGTGACGATACGTGTATAAAGTTCCATCAATTTATATTGAGCGACTCAAAAGTTATGGCGTGGACACGAAAAAGCTTCATTTGACCTTGACTTTTGCTGCAGGGATTTGATTCTTGCTCATGACACATCATGCTGTGATGAGTCGTGTGTGTGGTTTCATTAATTTATGTAGAGTGATTTAAAAGCTATAGCGTGTACCTTCATTTGACCTTTGACCTCCATTTGTGACTGACTTCTGATGCAGGAACCTGATTCCTGTTCATGACATTTCATCTTGTGAGGGATGATCTATGTGTAGGCGAAGTTTCATCAATTTATGATAGGCTGTTCAAAAAGTTAGTCCGGACACGGAAGTGTGATGGATGAACAAGTGCAATCCAGTATGGCTCCTCCAAATTTATTTGGTTGTGGACATAATAAGCGGCATAAACACACGAGAGAATATTTACTAATGACATATGTCTGTATGTTAAGTTTAGGTTTATAAGAGTGAAAGTATCAGCGATTGTGGTACGTACGTTATGTGATAATAGATGTGAAGAAAAGGACGATTTTTGGAATGTGCTAAGTAATGTGGTTGAACACATAGGGAATATATGCAAAGTGATTGTACTGGGTGATCTGAATAGGAAAAATGGGAGTTGGCCCTGCCCTTGGAGTGACTTCGAAATATTTTTCTTACGCAGGAAAGAGGACCCAAGGGCGAACGTACGCAAAAATCCCTCCCCATATAAGAAGAGAGCCAAAATCAAGGTCCAGAATTTTCAAGATGCCTGGACAGTGACTGCATTTCAAAGATTGGAGATCACAGACAAAGGTAAAGATGAACTGAGGGAGGTTGTTCCAGAGTTGACCGGTTGAGTAGATATAAGATTGAGAATACTGATTAACCCTTGCGTTAGAGCAGTGGTTCCCAACCTTTTTTAGGCGAACGCCCCCTCATGTCCATCAACATTTGCTGGTGCCCCCTCATAAAGATGATAATATAACAGGATAAGTGATTTATTAATAGAAGGTAACAATTTTACAGTTTCCAAACGCCCAATGGGGGGCGGTGGCGCCCATGTTGGGAACCACTGCGTTAAGAGAATTGTACAGAAAATATCAAATATCACTGCAGGTGATATTTGCCAAACATTAAGACTGTCTAAAATCGATGTCCATTCCTCTACTGTGTGTGTCATACATTGAAAAAGCATAGTCTGCGAGGAAGAATTGCACGAAGAAAACCTCTACTAAGAAAAGTGCACAAAGGAGCTCGTTTAAAGTACACTTAGGATCATCAAAATGATGAAGTTGCAATCTGAAAAGTCCTCTGGACATACGAGACCAAAATTGAATTATTTGGGAACAACGAGCAACGATATGTTTGGCAAAAATCAAATATTGCATTCGAGGAAAAAACATCATTCCTATGGTTAAAACATGGTGGTGGTTTGCTTCTTTGGGGATGCTAAATTTAGTACTTCTGGTCCAGGAAAACTTGTTATCATCAATGGAATTTTGAATTCGAAGGAATATAGAAAATTTTAGAAAGTGTATTGCTTTCATTTCTGGAGTTACGAATGGGTCGCAATTGGGCATGAAACATCAACAAAAAAATTTCAAGCTTCTTGAGTGTCCCAATTATAGCCCAGATCTCAATTTAATCGAGAACTTATGGTTTGATTTGAAAAAAGCTGTCCGCGAGAGAAACCCTTCAAGTCTGAATGAATTGAAGCAATTTTCTTTAGAAGAATGGGTTAAAATTTTTGCTGAGAAGTGTCGAAACTTTGTAAAAAAAAAAAATCCCAAATTGAATCATTGAAGTCATATTCAAGCAAAAGGTGGACACACAAAGTACAGTATTAAATAAGTCTGTAAGAAAACGTACGAAAACTTCCGCATTTAAACATTTTAATTTTCCTCAAATTCTTTGATGTTTCACGTTATGTTTTGCAATTGAACTAAATTTTTTATTTCTTAAATTTTTCAAAACAAACGGTAAACTTTTCATAACTATTCCTATGCATGGTATAAAAGATAAGGACGAATACTTATGAGCGCTACTGCAGGTTTAAAAACTTTAAAAAGACAAGAGATAAGGCAATTACACGATACTGTAGTTCAGGGGTTGAGAGCAATCGCAGTTCTTTGGGACAAGCTGAATGAGAGCGAACTTCCAGCGGGAAGGTAAAGCACCAGATGAAAGACAAAGACGAAAGAGTTTGCCTAGGCAGGGTGTCAGCACAGAATCACAGTTCTTCAGAACAGGAGGAGACCCCCCTTCAAAACCATATGCCTTTACATTACATTTCATTTGGAAAACATGAAGCCACTGGGGCCTATCTTGGTTATCCAATAATAATAATAATAAAATCTTGCAAAATGTCTATCTCAAGTGAGCTAATTAACATAACTATTTACTACTACCAAAGTAGCCTACATACAGTGTTGGGCACTAAAGCGTTAATCCGATAACAGTTAATTAACGAAGTTAACTTTTTTTAACGGACTATTAACGGAAGTTAATTTCCATTTATCGTTATCGGACCAGTTAACTTCCGATAACTCGATATTTAGTCTGTTAAAGTCCGTTAACACGTTAACTGCGAGGAGTCATTCACGGAAGATCACCGCTCCGCGAATGAATTCAAACCGCCATAACTTCAGTTCCCGCCATAATAATTCTCTGGTAAATTAAAATTTAGTTAATGGCTAGTGGTTACAAGGGTTTCAAAACATGTAATCAGTACATTTCTTATTTAAAAAAAAAAAAAAAGTTGCAAAACTTGATAAAAATACAGTTAAATACCTATTTATTGTTGGATTTTGCATAAATAAACATTTTCTATGGGTTTTAAAGCTTTTTTTCCTTGATTTTTTTTAAAATATTAGTAAAGAAATAGTTATCGTTAACTTCCGTTAACTTTGTAGTAAAATTATCGGATTATCGTTATCGGAGTTAAAAATTGGGGTTAACGGATTATCGTTATCGAAGTTAACTTTTTGGTTAACGGTGCCCACCACTGCCTACATAACACTTAAGCTAAGAATATACAGTATTTACAATCTACCAACTATTTCTCATTCATGAAAGTGTCCAAATTTTTCTTAAAATTAACTAATGAGCTGGTGTTTACCACAACATATGGGCAAGTTATTCCAAAAATCATCTACCATATGACTGAAAACGTATTTTCGTAGATCAAGTATACAAGTCTGTTTTCTAATTACGACCACGAGTTATTCCATCAGCCTCTAGTAAGAAAAAGTTACGTACAGTTACGCTCATTATTCTTAGGAGCGCTGATTGGTTGGTTGACTCATTCCCAAAGGTCTTTAGAACGTAATTATTTCCATTCATCACTCTGGTTTACATAATACTCCCAGACAAGACATATTGGTTGAATGCAACTTAACACACAAATTGTCGTTATCAGCTTAAAAGGAAGCCAATACATTGCATCGTCGTGTCTCACTTGCAAGAGTACTACCTCAGTTTTCTATATTATGGTTTTACCTAAACTCCTAAGGCGTTGTTAGAATTGTCAACTGAACGATAGATGAGCTAAAATATCCACTAGCCCATAACGTCATTGTTTTCTAGCGGGATTCAGCAAAAAATAAAAAAAATTAAGACTTCTGATATATTGTGTAATAAATATTTAACATGAAGCCCAGTAGTTCAGAATATATAGACGGAACTACGTTAGAATGAAAATAAAGGGGTATTTTGTAACAAGCAGTGAATAATGTATTATACTGTATTTGTTCGTAACGATATGTAATGGGTTTATTACATAGTTTTCCATCATTTTGCTTACAAAACGAAGGGGAATTGAATGGATCGAGAATATCTGGGTTCCACAATATCTTACATGTTGCTTACAGGGTCCCTCGACCTAGAAAAGGTTGAAAAACACTGCTAGACTTTGCAAGTGTAATGGTCTGTGTAGCACAGTGGGTCCCAAAGTGGGGGTAATTTTAACATTTCCGGGAGATTAAAAGGAATTCCTGAAAATTGTGTTTTAAGTATTCGTTTTGTGAAAATATTTTTTTTCGAGTTTGACCGTTTAACTCTCTAGGTCGTGGTCGCAGTGTTACAAAAGACGAACGGCTACACCACGAGGAGAATTAGAGAGACTTTCCGAGAATGACATGGTGTGTTCATAGTAGCGCGTTGACTAAAGAAAAGCTAAAAATTTAATTTCTACCGACAGAACCTAGTTTAATCTAGATTCTGTGTAGGCACTGTATGTCAAATCCACAATCAACATCCTTATTAAGGACATTAAATGAATTCGTAGATCTAAAAAAGCGACCATTCACTTATTACGCCCTGAAAAGCTGTGGCTCGCCTGAACTGAAAGCAGAATTCCTGAAAATGCAGCAAAATCTTACCTGAAGTTTGAGCTTGCAGAGAAAAAAATGGAGACATTTCGGCCAAAAGTGGATGGGGAGTATCCTTTGCTTGCTAAAAGGCAAAGAAAGTGATGGTGCCTTTTGCGACAAGTTATCATTGTGAGGCAGGCTTTTCAGCAATGATGGTCATAAAGAACAAACTTCGAAATCGGCTGCACATTTAAGGCAATTTACGCTCCGCCTTGAGCGAAACTGAACCCAGAATTCAGGCGTTAGTGTAGCAGAAACAGTTGCATCCCTCGCACTAGATTAGTAGTAGGTGGTGACGCGTTTTGCTTGCTTCCTATGTAATGTTGTAACCATTCTTTGACCAATATAATGTGTGTTTAACTTATACATAAGGCACTCTATATACAGGGTGTTTCAGGAGGAAAGGTCAATACTTCGGGAGGTGATAGTATAGGTCATTGTAAGAAAAAAAGTTCATATGAACATGTGTCTAATCCTGAATGGTTACGGAGATAGAGCTGTTTGAATCTACAAATACAAAAGCATTGTTAATGGTAATCAAGAAAGAGAAACCAATTACTGTTTCTAACATTTAATGTTTAAACAATGGCATTTTGAATGGTATCAGATACAGAAATGACAAATTTGTTACAGTTTACAATACGTTTTCGAAAATCCCACCGTCAACCTCAATGCACTTTGCAACTCGTGTGCGAAGATCGAGTGTTGCTCGTCTGAGTTGATCTTCACGTTCCTTTATGCGGGCAGCAGCAGCAGCAGCAGCATCCAAAATGCGCGCGAGCAATTCGTCTCGTGTATCCACCTTTCTTTTGTAAACGTGACTTTTCATCCACCCCCACAAACAATAATCTAACGGAGAGAGGTTTGGAGACCTTGGTGGTCATTGAATGGGACCACCGCGGGGGGAGGAAGAGCTACGCGCGCATCATATTCAAACATCTCTATCTCCGTAACCATTCAGAATTAGACACATGTTCATATGAACTTTTTTTTTCTCACAATGACCGATACTATCACCTCCCGAAGTATTGACCTTTCCTCCTGAAACACCCTGTATAATACGAGTATTATGTTTATAAAATTTGAATAATTATTCTCATGCTTAGTAAAATGAAGTTTCCTGTGCTTTTTGCAGGGGGAGTAATTTCGATTTGGCGATTAACCAAAAAGGGTTAATCACACAAAAAAGTTTGGGAACCGCTGGTGTAGCATTCCAATTATTCCATCTAACTTTTAACAGATTACGTGACACCACATGACGTCATGACAGAGGTGTTAACAAGTATGGTGACAGAGAATAAGCTCACACTATCCATGAATTTCATCAAAGCAACTACTCTGCAGAATGGATTACCATCACCAGAAAATTGCTGAAAGGGAAAGGATCATCGGTATGAAGAAGAGCGGGCTGTCTCCAACTCAAATTACGAGATCTTGAAATTTCGAGGAACACTGTTTATATATGGTTGAAGAGGTGGCAAGAGGAAGGGAATCTACGAGATCACCACAGAACAGGGGAAACCTCGACCGACAACTGCTGCGGATGATCGGAGGTTCTACGATGTTGCCGAAGCCCATCCCTTTACCAATGCTGTTGCCATAAGGGAACAATTGCAGCTTCATGTTTCGGCAACGAGAGTAAGGCGGCAGCTACATGAAGCTGGGTTACACCATCGGACCCTGGAGATAAAGAAGTTAAATCAGCAACATCGAGAAAATAGACTTCGATTTGCTCAGCAACGCGTTCACAAAGGACTTTACTTTTGGAACCGAGTGATATTTACCAACCGACGAAAAGACCTTTTCCTCCACATCCCATGGCCGTCTTCATTATTGTAGGAGGAATAATACTCGATATACTCAAGAGCCCATCTATGAGGTAGCACGTAACGGTCATGTCACCTGTAACACGTGGGAATGGATTCATCTGTAGGGCCATTTTACGGTGACGGTCGTAACAATTTCACCGACTTTTTTGGAAACATTTTACTACTACAACAAGAATATAAAGACTTTTATGAAACTTTTTATACCTCACGCTAGGGTATGGACTATGGATAGGGGTATATTGTAGCATACTTGATTTAAGATTTGACTTTTTTTTGGTACATGCCTCCAAAACAGCGTGACGGTCGCAACTTGCAGAAAGTGGCATAAGTTATTGTTGATCATTGTGAAATCTTTGCAAGCTAACAGAATTTAATTGGCATGGGTATGTCCACTAGTAAGTAAGGTTATTACACATACCCAGTTTCTGGGGCTGTGTTCCACATTTGGAACAGTTACCCTAAATGGACCGTGACGGTCGCAACATTTTTGTCGTTGATGGCGATATGATGCGACCATCACGGATAATTTTGCTTTCGATCCATTTCAAATTAATATAGAAACATAAATTATGTATGTGAGTAACCTTACACACACACGACGATGATGATATCACACAAGTACGACTAAGATGACGTCATCTTGGTCGTGTTTGTGTCGAAGGAACAGTGGGTATCTTTTAATTAATTCCCTTAAAATAATAACATTTAGTTGACCCGACAAAGATAACAAAAGGTAACATTATTTCAACTATAAATTGGTGAATAGTGAATAGCCGATCGTGACAAGCGAATACCCAGCCAAAGTGAATCAGTGCAAACAAAAAAATTTCTAATTAACATTTCAACAAACAGTGCATTTAACATTTAGTAGTTCATAACGGAATCAAAATTTGAAAATTTTGGCCACATGGGTCTTTTTCACCCAACGACCCCCCCAACCCCGTCTTCCAAGGAGGCCCCCCCCCCCCACCACCACCACCACATTCCACCTTGGCTAGCGGTTGACCCACCCTACTTCCAAGTTTCCCGCGTTGCGTTATAAGGAGTGTCCTGCGCATTTCGCTCCATGTGGGTATTTTCCTTAGTTTCCCACGCTGGAACGACAACCAACATCGGTGTTCGTCCACCCGCCTTCCCTCACCCCGATCGGACACTAAGGACATCATCCACCCTCGTGTCACACAGCCCATTTTTCGTCAATATATATATATTTTTTTTTTTTTTTGCCAAGTATATCAACGGTCCTCCTCGGCTGCTGTACAAGAAATAATCTGGCAAAAACCCTTCTGACGGCGCCCTACTCCACCAGCGAGCACACCCCTCAAGCACAACGTAGTGACTTCCTCCCACTTGGAAAGCCTTGAAAAGCATTTTTCAAGCAAACAAGCACGCACGCAACTTGGCGCACTGCAAGCACAGACAACTCGTCAAACTGGCTCAGGGTAGCGGTACCCTGCCTTCTCCACTCCGCTTGCATCATTTCGTGGATTGCCCATCACTTTTCTGCTTGTTTGCATGAACGACGTTATATTTGTTTTCTTTTCGTCAGGAGCGAATTTCTTGAACTGCCATATGATGATTCTTGGGCACCTACTCCTCCGAACTCACTAGTTTCCACCACCCCACTCATCGACTCTTTCTCCCGCACCTGCCCAGCGTTCATATTTTATCAAGTAACGCTGATACCCCGTGGACCCCTTCTCGAAGAGTCCTGCCTCACACGCCACAGACTCCTCATTCCCCCATCTGACTGTACTTCTTACATTACTGTGCATTTTTTAAATTTATACATTTCGTCATTTTACAATCTGGAACACCGCCAATCACAATTAAAAAGTCATCCGATATACACAACTAATTTTCTCGTGTGTGACGGTCGTAACTCCTTGCGATTGTTTCGACCGTACGCTCATTTATCTCCTAATGTAACTTCTTGTTATCAAGTAAAATAGTTAAGGATAAGTATTTGTTGTTATAAGGCATCTATATGGTTAATAAAAAAGGATTCGAAGTTGTGGGGGCAGGGGGGGACTGCAATAGTATGCTTCATAAAGGGAAAAAAAACACTATTTGCCGTGACAGTTGTAACATTTCGAGTAAGGTTCCCCCTTTGATGTCCTGTAATTGACAGAACCATCATTAAGACAAACTAGCCTCCATTGTCTTTACAAAGGATCATTTCGTGGAGAAATTTAAAAAAAAACTAACATATATAAACCAGTCTTAAACACTGCTATTTTTGGTAAAATTAACATCACTGACATAGGTTCACACTTTTAACTCCTTTTTTTTAGGTAAGCCCTAGAACTTTTTTTTTCGATTTCAAATTTGAATTCCTGAGGTTTCTCTCTTTAAAATGAAATATCATATATATCATGTCTGTATTGGATAAACTTTGAATTATGGCGTTGAGTTTGACAATAACGTGGAATGACCCTGTATGGTGTGGGAGAGCTCACCAAAATAGAAGGGAGGTTTACTGCAGACCAGTATATAGAAATTTCGGAAAGATTATGCTTTCTTCTGTGCGTGCATATAGCTCTGCCATTTCCTAAGCGAATCATTTTTATGCAAGACAGGTCCCCATTTCACACAGCACGGATCGTCACACGCTGGTTCTCTGAGCAAAGAAATATCGACCTTCTGGACTGGATTGGCCAAGTAAGGGTTGGGATATGAATCCTATTTATTGACATGAATCATTGTAATAGTTTTATTTTCTGTAATTCTCTCCTTTGAGGTGAGAGACCGCCAAGTCACAGCTGCAGTGGTTCAACACTTAAGTTGTAACATGAAACTTATTAATACAAAACAATTACATGCATTTATGATGCTGCCTCAATATAAAACATTCATCATTTCTAAATAATATTTCTCTCAGCAACTCTCTATTACTATATCCGTGTTGCTGATCTAGAAATAGCATTTGTTCTGGATATAACAATGCTATACCAGTAGTATCCATTCAGCTCTCGTCCATTTGCCAATTGGAAGATATTCTAAGCAGTGATGTATGAAACCTACAGATACCCATCAATCTGGTAATATTATTATGTTATTAAAATTTAATATGCATCAAAACATTGTTTTTTTTTTTCATTCATAAACCGCCTATATATATGTATTTATATGTATCAAATTTTTGCTCTGTCTCTGTTATAACAAAAAAAAATATCTGAATCTATGTTCAATATTAAATGTAAATAAATACAGGGAGGATGGGTGGTGCAGGCCCTGGAATTTGCTCAGGGCGCAATAATGCCTACCAATGGTTGTTTTTATACATTGAAACTTCATTCAGGATGACACGCTTGCCAATACCATGAACACTGTCATCACGTCCGAAGGCTTTTTATTAGTTTTTACAGGACCATTTTTTTTCACTTCATTGACATTCTCCTTGTTAATATATATACACACACCCTTCTTGAATCACTTGTGTTTCCTTAGTAACATTGAAACCAGAGTGATGAATGGAAATAATTATGTTCTAAAGACATTTGACAATGAGTCAACCAACCAATCAGTGCTCACTCACTAAACGCCAGATTCATTCATAAAAAGTTACAACCGTTTGTAGTACACACACCAAATATATCTGTTCTCAAGAGTGTCCTACGAATAATGAGTGCAACTGTACATCTAAACTGTCCAAACCTGAAAACGTTTCGAATATCTGCATCATATCTCCCCTCATATAACGTCTCTCAAAACTAAACATACCTAATTCCTTTAATCTTTCCCTGTACCCCAACCTTCTTAGGTTAGGGATAAGCTTGGTTGCCCTATGTTGCACACTTTCAAGCATATCAATATCATGTCTAAGGTAAGGGGGCCCAAGCTTGAATGCAGTATTCTAAGTGAGGCCTAACATAAGAATTATATAATTTACAGATCACTTCCTTACTTTTGTAACTGACATTCCTCTTAATAATACCTAACATTTTATTTGCTTTATTTTTAGCCTCGAAGCACTGCTTAGAAAATTTTAGATCACTTGTAACTATAACGTCAAGACTCTTTCCTGACTTACATCCACTAACCAGTTCCCTTGCATCTCATAACTAAAGTTTTCATTATTTGTATCAAAATACATGACTTTGCATTTATGAACATTGAAATACATCTGCCATTTACTAGCCCAAGCAACTAATCTATAAAGATCTTTTTGTAATTCATAAGAATTTTCAATATTCGTAACTGGGGCAACCACTTTTGTATCATCTGCAAATTTAGAAATTTTACTACCTACTCCCTTCTCTTAGTCATTTTGATATAAAATAATGAGTAATGAACCTAACACTGATCCTTGTAGTACCCCTTTTCACTTTCTGCCACCTAGATTCATGGTCATTTAAATTACTCTCTGTTCTGTCTTCCTTATGAACCTTATGTGGTTTCGTGCGTTGGTCTCTCTTCACACGGAGGTCAAGCTGGTGGCCCCGCCTCTAGGTCTGGCCTGGTGGAGGAGCGAGTTGCTTTCTTGCGCTCTCCACCATACATAGCCGGGCACGCCAGGCTCATCTGGTACTGTCCTGAGCCAGGCATCCAGTCTTTTCTTGAAGACTTCAACTTTGACCCCCGTTACGTTTCTGAGGTCCTTAGGAAGCTGGTTGAAAAGTCTTGGCCCCCTGACAACCAAGCTATTTTCCTTCAGGGTTGAGGAGGTCCCTTGTCGTGCCTTTAATTTGGGAATACTACACAGTACACATTCTGCCTTTCCTATTTTCCAGTGTTGTTTGAATGGTAATTAGGTTTAGTTCTAGGTTTGGTACCAGTTTTTCGATCATTTTCCATATGTAGATTATGATGTACCTCTCTTCTTCTTCTTTCCAGTGAGTACAGATTTAGTTTACGTAGTCTTTCCCAGTAGTTGAGTTCTTTGCAGCCATCAATCTTGGCTGTGAAATGCATTTGCGTTTCTTCTAGTTTATTAGTTTCTTCCTTTTTATATGGGGACGTCAAAACTGAGCAATATTCAAGTTTTGGTATAATCAGTGTTTTTAGCAGGGGAATCATTACTGTCCTGTCCCTTCTCTTGAACATTCTTAGTACCTGTCCGGCGACTCTTTTTGCTTTATTTATCGCTATCTGATTTTGTGTTTCGAGTTTCGCATCATCTGTCATTATTATCCCGAGATCGATCGCTTTCGTGCTTCTCTGAATTTCCTGTCTATCTGGAGCATAATATGCAGTCTGTTTAAGTTCTTCTTTTCTACCATATCTCAAGAGCTGAAATTTCTCGGCGTTGAATGACATGTTGTTGTCTTCTGACCATTTGTATATTTTGTTCGTGTCCCTCTGCAAGGCCTCCACGTCAGGTACATCGCTGATTTTTCTGCTGATCTTTGTATCGTCTGCAAAGGATGTTACTATACTGTTGCTGTTTACTCCGCTGTCTATGTCTGTTAGCATGATAATGAACAGGAGTGGGGCCAGTACTGTCCCTTGTGGTACTGAGCTGCGTACTTCCGATTCTGATGATGATATACCTTGAATTTTGACGACCTGCAGACGATTTCTAAGGAAGTTGTAGATCCATTTTCCCACTTTGCCCGTTATTCCCATATATTTAATTTTATGTGCTATTATACCATGGTCACATTTATCGAAAGCTTTAGCAAAATCTGTGTATATAACATCGTAGTTGTCATTGCCTTCCAATACATCTAGGATATTGTTGTAGTATTCTATTAGTTGTGATAGGCATGATCTACCTGATCGGAATCCATGCTGATTTTCGTTGAATCTTTCCCGTGTCTCCAGGAAATCATAAATTTTCTCTCTAACTATTCTTTCAAATACTTTGGTGAGGTGGGACGTCAATGACACTGGTCTATAGTTCTTTGCTTGAGATCTGTCCCCTCCTTTATATATAGGGACAATGTTTGCTCTTTTCAAGATGCTCGGTATTTGCCCAGTGTCTAGGGATCTTCTCCATATCCAGTATAAAGGTGTAGCTATTTCATTTTTACAGTTTTTAATCAATAATGCGTTCCAATTGTCTGGACCTGCAGCTGAATGTAGTTTCATTTGTTCTATAGCTCTTGCTACATCTTCTGGTGTAAACTCAAAGTCTGTTATATACTCTCCTTGCAATTCCTCTTCAAAGAATGCATTTATGTCAGGTATTGCTTTGTCACTTTTTGGGGTACTGAAAACTGATTCATATTGAGCTCTCAACGTATCAGATATTTCTTTTGGATCGTCGGTTAGTTCATTATTTCCCATCCTTAAGGGCCCAATAGCGGCGCGTGTTCTTGTTTTCCTTTTTGCATAGCTATAGAAGTATTTTGGATTTTCCTTTATTGCTTCTACCGCCTTTTTCTCTTCCTTCTCTGTATGGTCCTTAATCAGGGCTTGTAATTCCCTATCGATACCCTCCAGTTTTTCTTTTATTGTTTTCCTGTCATTATCTCCGCAGTTTCCTAACTTCGCCTCCACTCTCTTTCTTTTGCGGAATAGTCTTCTCTTTTGCCTTTCTAGCCAGCTTCTCTTTCCTTTTGGCTGTGATTTCGGAGCATATTTTTCTAAAATTCTCAGCGTTTTTTCCTCCAAGGTTGTTAGCATTTCTTCAGTTGTTTTATTCTCGAAAATTGTTCTCCATTCTATTTGGGCCATGTGCGATCTGATTGCTTCCCAATTTATAGTCTTCGGGTTTAAGTTAAAGGCCCCGAATTTACTTCTTTCCACAATGTGTGTATTGTCTTCTAATGCTGCCGTCATATTTGTTGATATCTCGATTAAGTTATGGTCTGAGATAATGGTTGGGGTTATTTTTATATCAGCAATCAAGTTCGTGTTATTCGTGAATACCAGATCCAGGCAGTTATTTTTTCTGGTATTTTCTGTTATCTCCTGTGTCAGCATAAACTCGTTTGTGAGAGCCATCAACATTTTTGCTTGTTCCTGATCTTCTCTTGTGCCCCCCTTGTCCTGGTGAATATATATATATTCCTATTCACCTTTTTGTATTTTATAAATGGGAAGTTAAAGTCTCTGCAGATCATTATATTGGGGGATGGAGGGTTTATGGCCTTTATTAGCTTTCTAATGTCATCAATGGCCTCCGAGAATTTTTCAGTTGGGGTGCTTGGAGGTCTATAGATGACTATTACTATATCAAGTTTAGTTTTTCTATTTTCACTGCTCGGAGTTCCACATAGCTGTTTGATTTACTTATTATCGTCTCTGTCATATGACCTTCCTGTACATATATAGCACAGCCACCTTTCTGTCTCGTCGTTCTATCCGCTCTTACTAAGTTGAAGCCCTCTATATTTATCTTTCTTATCAATACAATGTTCGCAGTTTTCACAATTTCCTTGGCAATCTTTAAGATGAGTTTCTGTGAGGCATGCGATGTCCGCCCTTGTTTCGTCCATAAATCCTTTCAGGTACGAAACCTTATTGAGTGATTTTTCTACCCAATTTATAACTGACCCCAATATCCCATAAGCTTTAATTTATGTAGAAGTCTCCTATGTGGAACCTTGTCAAATGCCTTACTAAAATCCAAATAAATAACATCTACATTTCCATTATCTACCTGATCAGTTACAAATTAAACAAAGTCTAAGGGATTAGACAAACAAAATCTTCCTGATCTAAATTCATGTTGTGAACTTGAAATGAGATACAAATTTTCCAAATGATCTTCAGTATTATTCTTTATAATTCTTTCTATTATCTTTCCTACCAATGATGTAACTAACAGGCCTATAATTTCCTACCTCCTCCTTACTACCCTTTTTGTAAATGGGTGCTACATTTGCTTTTTTTCCATTCATCTGGTACTTCTGCATAATTAATACACCTAGCAAATAAAATAGTTAGTGCCTTAGATAAGCTTCCCTCCCATTCTCTGAGAATCCTAGCATATATTATCAGGTCCAGCAGCTTTATTTTGACTTCAATTTATGAATCACCTGCCTACATCATCCTTCCTTATATGAATATGATCAAGAATGATTTTAATTCTTTAGATATTGTAAATTCAGGCAAAGTTATTTAAATTTTCTTCAGTAAAAATAGAGCTAAAATAATCATTAAAAACACCAATAATATCCTGATATTTTTCAAACATCCTATCATGTTCTATTGGCCCAATCTTATGTTTTTTATTATTAAATTTATAAAAACAAGAATTTCTTTGAATCTTTACTGCTATTCCTAGCTAGATTTATTTCACTGCCTTTTGCTCTCCCTAATCAAACTATTTAGCTTATTTCTTAACTGTCTATTATTATCCAAGTCCAAAAATACTATCACTGCCTTCAAATTCCCTGAATGTCCTTTTCATATTTTTAATCACTTTAGCTATTTCCCTATTCCACCACAAAGGTTTCCTAATTTTGTTATTCCTAACAGTTGTCCCTTCCTTGAGCTGAGACCAGAGAGGGCAGGAAAAACATCCTTGCAAAAAGGTTTTAATTTCAAAACATAATTAAATCAGAGGGAAAAGGAGCTGGAGGAACAGGGTTGGAATCGCCCAGAGTTGGGCTGTAGGCGAGAGTTTCAGCAGAGTTCAACTTCATCAAGAGATGTCAACTGAGCCATCAGAATGGAAAAGAGGAGGAAGAAAAGTTGTTGGAGTTTTTTTTGGGGGCTAGGTGCAAAAAAGAGCGAGAATTAGAATTAGATAAGTTTTCACATTTTTGACTGATGCAGGAATTTTTTGCCGAGTCAAAGAACAGATTTTGCACGATTGTGGGGAGAAACCAGGGCTGTGGAGTCGGAGTCAGGAGTCGGTCAATTTTGAGTGGAGTCGGAGTTAGAAGTGCATAGTTGGATGGAGTTGGAGTCGGTGCAAATCCTTCAACTATAACCATAGCAGCCTAGGCCTAGGCCTAGCTCAATTTTATGAATAACATAGATTTAACCTAATGTTTTAATATATAATATATAAATATATAAGTAATATATAAATATAGTTGCTTATAATTAATAATAATAAGGATTATAATTAATTAACATAATTAATAGTAAGGAAATTTAAAAATTTTGTACTAGCAACCCTAAATCTTTTTCAGATTTTTATATTTCAATTTGATAAGTAATGATAACAGCGTAATAGTTACAGCCACTAAGTAACCTGATGAGTCATGTGGTGGTGACGAAATGCCTTGTTTATGAATCTCCATTGGCCTAATAAAGCTAATCGTAATCAATTTGGCCTTAACATTCCATCGGAGTCGGAGTCGTAATTATACAAGTCAGATTTCTGGAGTCGGAGTCGGAATGTTAAAATTTTTGGAGTCGGAGTTGGAGTCGGCAAATTTTATCACCGACTCCACAGCCCTGGGAGAAACATAAGCAGAGTGAGAATCAGGAGATGGATGGGGATGGTACCTTCTGAAAGCCTCCTCCCTGTTGCAGATAGCACTAGAACAAGTGAAGTTAAAAGAAAAATTTTATGCATTAGTAGTACAAAAAGAATATGAAATGTATGCCTCCACGCCTGAGAGAATCATCTTCGTGATGTACTCAGCGCACTTGGAGTGGCCCCAGCCATGGAAATAGTAATCATTCCATGGGAAATTAAAGAAGTACTGCTTAAGGGCTTCCCAATCAATGGCACTGAGGTGTCAAAGGTGCCTCTTTTTAAGAGGATCCAAAGGCTGAACTAGCGCAGGAAACATATATAAGATTGTGGTTGGAAGAGCACAATGGAGAAAGAAGTTTGACAGAGTAGGAAGTAAGAGTAAGGAGGAGAGAACAGAGTAATTCTAAATGGTCATGAATCTGGGTGGCAGAAAGTGAAAAGTCAGGTACCACAAGGATCAGTGTTAGGTCCATTATTCTTTATTTTATATCTACCATAAATGATTTAGTGGAGAGAGCAGGTAGTAAAGTTTGTAAATTTGCAAATGATACAAAAGTGGTTGCCCTAGTTACAAATATAGGACATTTTTATAAACTACAAAAACATCTTGATAGATTAGTGGCATGGGCTAGTAAATGGTAGATGGAATTCAATGTTCAAAAAGTAGTCATTCATTTTGGTAGAGATAATGAAAACTTTAGTTATGAGATGCAAGGAAACTGGTTTTCCTGTTGGACAAGGAAAAATCTTGGCATTATATAGTTTGTGGTGACCTAAAATGTTCTAAGCAGTGCTTAGAGGCTAGAAAGAAAGCAAATAAAATGTTATAATGTTTCAGACCAACAAAGACCCGAGGATCCACTCATGGCTGGTCTACCTAACTGTGTTCGTAATTGTGTATTGAGCATGTTCTGTGTGGTGGTGGACGGGACCTACAATTTTATGTGGGTTCCGAACCACAAAGCCTTAATTTTACTACCTTAAACTATACCCAATCTGTCAACATACGAGTCTAATCAATATTATTAAAAGAAACGTTAGTTACAGGAGTAAGGAAGCCATCTGTAAATTATATAATTCTTAGGTTAGGCCTCACTTGGAATATAAGAATATAATACTGCATTCAAGCCTGGCCCCATAAACACAGACATGATATCAATATACTTGAAGGTGTTCAATGTAGGAAATACAGGGGAGGACTAAAGGAACTGGGTATGTTTAGTTTTGAGTGTGTGTTTGAGGGGAGATATGGAACAGATGTTCAAAATGTTTCAGGTTTGAACAATTTCAATGCAAATAACTTTTCTTATTAGTCTGATGGAAAAACTTGAGGGCATTATAAGAAAATTAGTTAACAGACTTGTAGACTGGATTTATGGAAATACTTTTAGTTGCATTGTAGATTTTTAGAATTACTTTTTTAAACGCAGAAAGGAGGGGCCAAGGGGAGTGCCCGCAAAAGTGTCCCCCACCCCATAGAAGAGCCAAAATCAAGGTCAAGGGTTTTTGAGATGCCTAGACACACTGTTTGAAAGACTGGAGGTCATGGACAGGAAGAAAGATGGATTGAGGAACATTGTTCCAGAGGTGACCAGTTGAGTAGATCAGGGTCGTCCAACTAGGGCCACGCGAGCCACATGTGGCTCACAGGACAATTTCTGTAGCTCACAAAGGGTTCATAGATCCTTATAAAAAATAACAAATTTATACTTATATTAATATATTTATACAGTATATGGGGCATAATATTATCATTAAATTTGCGTGTGTGGCGCACAACCTTTATTAGATTAATTTTGTGGCTCACAATGGTGAAGTTGGACCACCCTGGAGTAGATAAAAGATTAAAAATACTTTTCATCTACTCAACCAGTCAACTCTGCCATATGCTGTGGTAAATAGTAGTTCCTTAGTTTTAAAAAAAAGTTGGATGTTTTCAAAATGTGTGTGTTTATAAATTGCATAAATAGTGTATATGTTTAGCTTAATTTATGTAGGCTACTTTGGTAGCTCTGTGAATAATTTTATGTTAATTAGCTGACTTGAGATTGACATTTTGCAAAATTTCATTATGAAATATAGCATATGTCTTGGATATCCTCGATAAGCCCAAGTGGCTTCATGTTTTCCAAATGAAATGTAATTTCCATGGCAATCAGGGGTATGAATAGTGTGTCATACAATCTGCTCTAGGTCATTCAGGATACTCCCAGAATAACTGACAGTGACAATATAATAAAAGAACTGTGTGGAAAGGTGTGCACATGCTATAAATACACTAAACCCCCACTATTTTGTGATACATAATTTATGTCAGGCTATTTCATGATTTTTTGCACCAAGGTCATTCCATGGAGATGTCAACTTCCAAGCCAAAAAATGTTTTTCAGCAAAACCACACTTATAATACACCATTTTACAGGGAAATGTCTCCATTTCAATATTCTAGAGAGATATTGATCCTATCATGTGCAGAAAAAATGTTAGGTATGTAGTAAAATGTGAACATAGGTCTATCATTAGTTTTTCAATGTCAAGAAATAGCAAAGTTGTGTTGTATCATCCTACAGAATGAACAAATCACTAGTAAATGTATAAGAGTTGTACATTGGGGTACTCTCTGGGTATTCACTTAATAACATTCCATACTTGCCAACCATTTTTTCTCCACACTTTATTGAAGTGAACCATGTCTCTTATGTAACAACCATTACGTTTTCCTATTTTTTTTAGATAAAACAATGC